>PVIC010049427.1:0-13173 GCA_004025085.1 Thryonomys swinderianus | reverse complement strand
AAAAAAAAAACTTTAGTCAGAGTTTGTGCTCTTAAGTGAAATGAATTGGACGAGCATGTTTAAATATTACATTCTTTTTTGTTTTGTTTTGTTTTGAGACAGGGTCTCGCTTTGTAGTTCAGGCTGGCCCTGAGCTCTCTATGTAGCCCAGGCAAGCCTCGAACTCAGCAATCCTCCTGCCTCTGCCTCCCGAGTGCTGGGATGACAGACGTGAGCCACCACTTCCGGCTATATATTGCATTCTTTTTCTGGTATGAGACACTGAAAGGGGAAATAAAAACCAAAATGTATGATAGACCTTGGGAAATAGGAAGAAAATGTTCAAAGGAGATGGGAACAAAGGAGGGGAGAGGAAGAAAGGAAGGGACAAGAAAAAAATAGAACAACAAATGGAAAAAAAGGAGTTGAAGAGAGGGGAGAGATGAAAAGAATCAGGATATATTTACACCACAAATTCCCTCTGATGAATATGATCACTGTGTATACCTAAAATGAACCAGTAAAGTCAATTTTAAAACACTTTGGTGGGCCAGAGATTTAGCTCAGTGGTTCTGGAACCTGCCTGGCAAGCACAAGGTCTCTGGTTCAATCCCCAGTAACTACATACCACAGTGCCGGGCGTGGTGGCTCACACCTGTCATGCCAGCACTCGGGAGGCAGAGGCAGGAGGATTGCTGCGAGTTCGAGGTTTGCCTGGGCACCATAGTGAGCTCAGGGCCAGCCTGAGCTACAATGTGAGCCCCTGTCTCAAAAAAAAAAAAAGAAAAGAAAAAAATCAAGAGGCTTTTGAAAAGCACTGCTTTGGGTTATTTCCTGTGCAGCAGCACATCAGAGATGGCCCGAAGATGGCCTGCAAGCCCCTTGCTTGTCCGGCTCCCCACTATCTGCCTCCTGCTCCCTCAGCTCCCCGCAGCCCCTCGCCCAGAGGGCCGGGCGCGCTCGGCATGGCGGGACCACCTTTCTCTTCTCCACGGCCCCGCTGAGCGCTGACACTGCGCACCGACGTGCTTTGCGTGTGCGGTGATTCCGGTGAGTGCTGGGCCCCGCCGAGCGTCTCTCCTCTAGACGGCGAGTGGGGACCTGGTCTGTCGTGCACAGCAGTGTCCTAGTGTCAGCGGGTGCTGACAGATAGTGCATGTCCACCTAGTCTGCAGCAGCTCTGAAGATGTCCCCACGTCCCCAGCACACCGCCTGGTCCGAGGTGGCTCTGGCGAAAACCAACCTAAGACCCTCATTTTCCAGGAGCGAAACAGGCGGCCCGTGCTCGTGGTGCTCGGGCAAAACTTGAAAGAAGCAGGAAGCTCCAGGCCGTCAGGAGGGCCAGGTGAGACAGCTAAGCCGCGGTGCACACCATCCTGTCCTCGGGGGCAGCGAGGGCCACACACGGGCAGGGCGGGGCAGGGCGGGGCCTCCCTCCCCGCCCCTCCGTCTTCCCTCCCTGCTTCCCTTCCACCCTTGCTCTCTCTCTCTTTCCACTTCTCTCCGCCAGTGTCGCTTCGGGCGACACTGTGTCACAATTTGGAGACAGGAAGCAGGAAACAGGAAGCCCGGGCCCCGGCCCCTGGAGCTGACATTCCAGTGTGGTCAGGCTATGGAGGAGGACTGGGAGGACCCTCTGTGCTTGAAGAAATACCACGTGGGCCCAGAGGGCAGCTGGGGCGTCTGGGCTGTGCTCAGAAAGCCCAGGAAGAGCCTGGCGGTGTGCGAGTGTCTGGAGCAGGGGAGGAGCAGCGTGCAAAGGTCCTGGGGAGGGAACCCTCAGCCTTTCGGAGGGACCAAGGCGGAGACTGTCATGACAGGCGTGTCCAGGGCACATGGCAGAGGGCGTTATGAGGTTAGGTCACGGGCACGCCGGACCAGGTGTGGAGCTTCATTCTAGGAGGTACAGCATGGTCACAAGAAAGGAAGAAGAGAAGGAGCCGAGCATGATGGGGCAATGTGTGAACCCAGCGCCCAGGAGGCTGAGGCAGGAGGAGCTCTGAGTCTGAGGCCAGCCTGGCTTCACAGGGACACCTCAAAAAAGAAAGTTGTGGTGAATTAACTAAGGGTCACACCCAGCTGAACATCCAGCTGGACTGAGTCGGCTGGTCCTGGGTGTGGGCGCACCTGAGCATTGTTGCCAGGGGCGTGAAAGGAGACGCAGAGGTGAAGACTGTGCTGCCTGATTTCCCCCAGGAGCTCCCGCGGCTGCTTGTGCTGATGCGAACCGGCTGTGCTCGTAGCCGAGGAGCTCAGGCCTTGGTGCCTCTGAGAAGGGCCGCAGAGCTCTGCTCTTCGCCTGAGCGGTGTTTCCTGGCTCCCTCCGCCTGGTGACGCAGCACCCCCCCAGGCAGCCCCTCCCCCAGGCAGCCCCTCCCCCCCAGGGTCTCCAGCTCCGGCTCCCACCGCCGGCCTCTGGACCTTCCGGGGGCAGATCCTCGGCGGACACGCGCGGGACGCTGCCGTGGGTTCCAGGCCTGCTGCTGGGCTTGTGCAGGACAGTGGCGTGGGGTCCAGGCCCTCGGCCGGGTTCTTCGGTCTCTAGTGTGTGGGCAGATCTCGTGCACGCCTCTGCGTTTGACTATCTGAGCGACTATTATAAAGTGGTCCTGTAAACCGTGCACCGGGCATGAAATCTATCCCCGCGCAGACCCTGACTACAACAGAAGCATTTTGGAGATGGGTGGTATGTATTTGTGTTTGCTTCAGAGCCCGACAGGAGGAAGTAGTGAGAGGTGGGTTAGCAATTGTTATAATATGCTTTTTAAAAATTGAATTATTTATTGGTACTTTTTTTCTTTTTTTTTTGAGACATGGTCTCGCTTTGTAGTTTAGGCTGGCCCTGACTCACCAGGTAGCTCAGGCGAGCCTTGAACTTAGCAATCCTCCTGCCTCTGCCTCCCGAGTGCTGGGATGACAGGTTTGAGCCACCGAGCTCGGTATTTGTGGTATGTGGTATGATTGCCGGTTGGTGTGAGCCACCATGCCCCGTATTGTTGTATGTGGTTGCCAGGGATCGAATCAGGGACCCTGTGCTTGCTAGGCAGGCGCCAGAACCACTGAGCTAAATCTCTGGCCCTTTATTAAAGGAACACTTTATGGACAGCTCACAATCACACTCAACATTAGGGAATTTGTACCAGTATATGATGCAGATTAATTCTCATTTTTACCCATATCCCCCTACTCACCCCACAATCCTCCTCCCCCTATATACATGTGCTTTCTTTTTCTTCTCAAATCATATTTATTCTTTCCCCTCATTACTTTCCCCTACCACATAATATTCTATTTCTGTGTGCTCTCAGAATTTGTTTACTCTGTGTTGTCTGTGGCGTGGTCTCCCGATGACTCTCAGGCTGCCTCTGGCATCTGGGTTCCCTGATCCTCCTGCCTCAGGTTCCCCAGGGAACTACAGGCATGTGACGCCACATTGGCTCAGAAAAGAGGAAGTGCAGTACAGGGAGGTTAAGCAATTGAATCAAGGTCATGAAAAGGGGTAGGGGGTTTTCTAGAGCCCTTTCTTTGAGGCTTCAGTGACTTCCAGGGCTTTGGGACTGGAGAGACAGCAGTGTCCCAGCCAGCAGTCAGCCAGGCCTCTCATGAGCCTTCCTGCCACTCTGGAAAACCCAAGGGCTCCTGTGTGCCAGGGTGTATACCTAGAGGACCCCCCAAGCCTGTGGGCAGACTAGATCCAGACTGGATCCTGGGCGTGGTTTGGAGGACTTGCTCTTAGGAGGCGGAGTCTGGGTCGCTGGGGGCGTGGCCTGAAGGATCCATCACCCTCCTGGCTTCCCGCTTCTCTGGTTCCTGGCCACACTGAGGTGAGCGGCTGTCTGCCACCAGATCCTTCCACCATGACTGCCTGCCTCAGCCCCGGCCAGCGACCGGGTCAGGGTAAACCTCTTCTTCTCTACATTGTTGGTGTCTGGTAGTAGTTTGTCCCAGTGACAAGTTAAGAAACTGTGAGAGGCGGGGGATGGGGTTGGTTTGCACGCAGGTACAACACAGGTACACACTCCCAGAGAACACATCCGTGCAGGGACACACGCAGCCATGTACTGCATGCACACACACATGCTGATGCCTGCTCACACACATACAAACACACCTATGTGCACACACAGGGACACACACGCAGCCATGTACTGCATGTACACACATGCATGCCTATGCCTGCTCATACACATGCAAGCACACCTATGTGTACACACATATGCGAACACACACACATACCTGCTAGTCACTTGAGTGACCTCCAGCCATATAGATATGTGACATTTCATAGTCTGTGGGCCCTGGACCATGGTGATACTACATGCAAAATCAGAGTTAAAAGCAAGCAGGCGTGATGCATGTATCCTAGCACCAAGGAGGCAGGGGCAGGAGGATCCTGAACGCTTGAGGGCAGCCAGCACTCCATAATGAGCTCAAGATCAGGCTGAATGACATTGTGAGACTCTGTCTCCAAACAAAAACAACTGCCCCGTCATAAGGTTAAAAGCAAAAGAGAATGTTTTGTTTCCCTTTAAAATATAGAAGGAGGGTGAGGCAGGTCGGGTGGGCGCAGGGTCTCTTGCTTATTTCAAGAGTACTTAGGACATGGCTGGTCCCTGCCCCACGGAACTCTGAAGAAATGAAGAATTTCCTTCCAAGGAAAGTGCTTGGCTTCAAATGTGACTTCTGTAAGATATTAGAAGTGGGAGTCCTGGCTCCAAAGCCAGCACTGTTTAGGAATTTTAAGGAACGCTTTTACTTGTGTGAATGGTCAGTGGGTTTTGTTTGCTTGTGTGTTTTGCGCCTCCTGAGCCCTTTTTGGGTTTTTATTTTGGGCCAAGGTTTTGCTGAATCCCTGAGTTGCCCAGGATGCTTTTGACCTTGCGATCCTCCTGCCTCAGCCTTTGAGAGTGCTGGGATGGTGGTGCACACCACCATGCCAAGCTGAAGGGAAGCCCTTACCCTCGGGAAGCTGCCTCTGCTGTCTGCTCTGCCCTGACTGGCACTGAGGGAATGTACAGGTATCACGACTCCTGCGTGGGCCGCGTGCCCAGCCCGGGCGTGGGAGGGACAGGGAGGGACAGGCACCCAGGGCCCAGGCTTCCTTTCCAGGTTCAGTGCTCCAGACGCTGCACAGAGGGAGAACAGCTGGACTTGGAGCGGCCAGGGAGGAAGCCCAGGGCATGGGAAGACACGCACAGCGTTGAGATCTGCCACCTCCTGGCCCCAGAGCTCCCACTGTCCCCCAAGTGCTGGATCAGGCCCCCGGCACAGCCTCCCTGCAGCTCCCCGGGCCCCAGACTCCCGCTGCACCTCGACTCCTGCCCCGCTCTGTGGGAGCCAGGCCCAGAGCCCAGGCCTCCGCCCGGCTGGCCCACCTAGCAGCTGCCTGGATCTGGACCCGGAGCCCCTGAGTGGCTGCGGCTGCCTGGGAGGCCTGAGGCCTGGAGCACTGGAGCCCAGCCGCGGGCCGCACGCCAGGCACTGAGCGGCTCTGCACAACTCTCAGGCTGGGGAAAGGGCTCACCCGGGGTCAGCGCAATCGATATCTCATCTGCGGCTCTCCTAGCGGAAGTGATGGCTATTGGAACACGGTAATGGGTGTTGTCTACTGGAAGAGACTAATCTTCCCAGCTGTGGAGGGCTCCGCAGGTGGGCCGTGCACTGCAGGCTCTCTGAGGCTGTCGGCTGTCACGCTGCCACTGGGGTGGGCTGGGCACTTAAAGCCACAGCCACCTCACTGCAGCCGCTGTCCACCGGGCCTCCAGCACAGAGCCTCGGCAGCTGGACACAGGTGGGGAGACAAAGCCCGGGTTTGCCTGAGGCTGTAGGCTCAGCCAGTCAAGGGCCGGAAGGAAACTGCTCTCCAGACTCCCTGGCCAATGACACACAGGATGTGATTGTGCCAAGCACCTGAGCCCTGAGCCCACTATGTAGCCCGGGCAAGCCTTGAACTCAGCCATCCTCCTGCCTCTGCCTCCCGAGTGCTGGGATTACCAGGGACCCATACCAGTGGACTCTATGTCACCCTGGCTCTGTTATGTGTCCTGCTGGAAGGCCACCAGCCTGATGGACACTGGCCCAGCAGCCCTTCCCTATGGATCCTGCTCTGGACTCATCTCCAGCACTAACTGAGCAGCTGCTGTGTGCCAGGGTGTGCCTGGCCCTGGGGATCAGGGTGGGGGGAGTGTGGTGAACACAGAAGCTTTATCTCAGTGGCTTTTCTAGCCAAGAGAACATGGAGGCAGACGGGTCATGGAACTTGCTGAGCTGACTCAGCCATGAAATCAGTGTGTGGTCTTAGGGAGGTCCCTGACCTTCCTCAGACCTCAGTTTCCCCAAATGTAAATAATCCACAAAGTATGCAGTTCCTTTCTTTCAAATGTCCTTTTTATAGCTCATGAAGGTTCATAAGTCCCTTCAGTGTTCCCTGTGAGACCCCAGGGGACTCCATGAAGACAGGCTTCCATTGTACATCACAGTGGTGCCTGATCTAGCAGCTCACAGGAAGAATCCTGGCTGATTTCTCCTGACTTTTGAAATAACAAGCTGTGCTTGTGCAAAAGATGGGGTGCTTTTCCCCTCCTGGTACTGAACCCAGGGCCTTTGCACTGAACTACATCTTGAGCCCTGTCTAAAAAAATTTTTGGGCGGGGCTGGAGATTTAGCTCAGTGGTTACGGCACCCGCCTAGCACACACAGAGTCCCTGGTTCTATCCCCCATAACCACATATAACAATACTGGGCGTGGTGACTCACGCCCACCAGCAATCAGTACCACATACCACAGCGCCGGGCGTGGTGGCTCATGCCTGTCATCCCAGCACTCGGGAGGCCGAGGCAGGAGGATTGCTGTGAATTCGAGGCTTGCCAGGTCTACATAGTGAGCTCAGGGCCAGCCTGAACTACAAAGCAAGACCCTGTCTTAGAAAAAAAAATTTTTTTGAGTTAGGGTCTTGCTGTGTTGCTTTGTTATTCAGGCAGTCCTTGCAGTCCTGCCTCAGCCTCCTAGTGTGGAGATGGAGGCCAGCAGCGATCACAACGCAGGCGTGATACACAAGCTCCATGGATCTCAGCAGCTGAGGACCTGCAGGTTTTCTCGAGGACCTACCGTGCGGACCTACGGTGCCCACACCAGCTGCCGCCAGCATAAGGCCAAGGTCACCGGCATCCCTGAGGGGGTAGTCGGGGCCACAGGGCCCGGGGAAGGCTCTCGGGCAGACACGGAGAGCTGCTGCCTTCCCCTCACCTTCCCCTCGGTCTCCCCTTCGGCGGAAGCAACCCAATCAGGGACCGACTTAGCAGCACTGTCCTGAGTGAGACGCACAGGGAGAAGTCGAGGTAGGCGGCCGCCATGGCCCTGTGGCCACTGCTTCTCCCCTCCCGCCGGGGGCCGTGCTCTGGCTCCCTTGCTCAGCCCTTGGTGCTGGACAGGTGCCAACTGTGACCCTGCCCGCTTCCCGCTGGCGCCCTCGGGGACCCAGCCAGGCACTCGGCTAAGACGCAGGGACGGCTGCGGGAATACGCCTTTGACTGAGACCGGATGTTCACTCGGCGCTTGCTGTGGGAGTTCCTGCGCCCGGTGCTGCCATCATTTAATCCTATCTGTCCCCGCCAGCAAGCCCCCATTCATCTTGCTGCTCCTCCTGGGGTCCCCGCCACGCTGCGGGCCGCAGCCACCTCTTGGGGAGTCCCAGAAGAAATGGGGACGACTCGCTACAGTGGTGAGCAGGAGATGATGAGCCCCTGGGACTGTGGGGGGACCATGCTGGGGTCCCCTCAGGGCTGGCCGTGAAGGCCTCTGCGACGTGAGCCAGAGGGACCCAGAACACCTGGCACAGGGCGCTCGCTCCGCGGTCCTCCGCACGGGCCCTGTGTCTCCGCGCTGCTCAGGGAGCTGGGGGCGGGGGGCAGAAGCAGGAGCAGGGCCCGGCCAAGGCAGCACTCGGGGCGCTGCGTGGGGAGTTCAAGGCCAGCCGGGACTGCAGAGTGAGGCCCTGTTTCAGAGGAAGGAAGGAAGCAACCTTGGGGAAGGAGAACTGTTCGGGGGCTCTGGAGGCCACTTGGAAGGGGATTTGGGGACCCGGAGCAGGACGGCGGGGTCTGTGAAGCGTGGGAAGCAGAGGGCTAGCACATCACAGCTCAGAGAGCCAGAGCATTAGAAGATGGGTTCAGGAGCCACCGAGACCGAGCCCAGCGGGGCAGGGGCCTGGGGCTCATCCCCAGCACCTACGGCTCTGAGGGCGAGAGAGCCAGGTCAGGCACAGCCAGGGTCCCGCAGGCCGAGGAGCCCTGCTCCCTGTGATCCCAGGCCCCCAGCTCACCCTCCCTGCCCTCCCGTGCCCAGGGTCCCCGGTTCCCCAAGGACGGCTCTCCCAGGGAGTGGGGTCCCTGCTCCCTCAGAGACCTCCCAACAAGGCGGCTTTGTCTAGCATCTCGGGGACTGCGGGGCTCCTCCCCAGGCCCCCAGGGCAGCCTGGACTGAGCTCTGAAAGGAGGCTTTTATCCCAGTCCCAGGCCAGACTGCTGGGAAGCCTGTGGCTGGGGCTGGCCCACGGCAGGCAGAGCCGCGGCCCAGGTTGCTGGGGCTGCAGACACAGAGGCCGCGACAAAGGGTCCCCAGGGGAGTGGCCGGCTCCAGCCCTGGCCCAGAGGAAGACAGAAGACTACACAGGCTGCCCCGTAGGCTGCGGCTCCATCTCAGCGGTCAGTAACAGCCCTTTGTGCAGCCCCTGCCCCGTGGGAGGGAGGAGGCAGGTAAGGCCAGGCCTTGCCATAAGAGGGTCTCCTGGCCGCCCTGCTCTTGTCCCTGTCCTGGGGAGGGAGGGGGTGGGGTGGCTCATCGAGAGCACACAGATCCAGTAAAAAGAGCTTCACACACACAGGTGCATGCACACACACGCGCACACACACACACACAGGATCCCACCCAGCCCTGGGTACCCCGGAGAGAGACAGAAGAATGTCCACAAGGTTGGTGATCACTGAGCCAACCCCATGGCTCCTCCCACTCAACCTGGTTCTCGTGTTAACAGCACTAGTGGGGTCCTCAAAACTCTGAGAGACCCTCCAACCCCAGAAGGGCAATGTGCACTCCCAGGTGTAGACACAGAGGCCCAGAGAGGCTAGACTGTCTGCCCAAAGCCCCCCAACTGGTGTGAGAGAAAGGCAAGGTCAGGATTCGAATCCAGGACCTGTCTGTCCGAGGCAGATCTACCCTGGCTGTGGCCTTGGGGTACAGGGGTGGAGAATGCATCCTCTCCTGCCACCCACACCGGACCCCAGCGTACTCGCTTTCCCTTTAAAGGGCTCTACTTTTTCTCCGTTGAAAAGTGAGTCTACTCATAGGGATAGAAGGGGAGCTGGGCAAGTCGACGCCATGCCAAGCCCACGCACACGAAGAGGAGCAGACGGGAACTGGAGGATCTGGCGTCGACAGTCCACGGTGATCCCAGTCGCCTAGTGGTTCACCGGGTACACCTGCTGTCTTTGGGAAATGCCAGTCATTGCACAAATGGAAAAACTGAGGCCTGGAGAAAGGGCACAGCCCTCCCAGGGCAGCCAGGGCAAATCAGGCCGGGCCCAGGGTCTGACGGCATCCGGCGGTATCCCGGCCCAGGTCCCGTGCTGGGAGCAGCAAGTGAGAGCCAGTCAGCGAGCAGCAGCCCGTGGCCTTCTGCCACCCCGGAAAGGAGGCGAGAGCTGAGAACATGGCCAGGTGCCTCCCCTGCACTCTCTGTACCCGGGGACCCCCAGAAATGGATGCCAGCGCCCCGGGTTGGCCTTGCCTCCTGTGGCCCCCTCAGGGCACAGCCATGGGAGTCCTGGGCCGGGAGAGCCAGGCCTTAGAAGGGTCGAGGGGACATGGGGCCGGGGGCAGGGACAGAGTCACGCAGAGGCTGCCTGCCCCAGCATGACGCGGGCACATCTCTGTCAGTAAGAGACCCAGGCCCAGAAATCAACAAGTCAGGGCAGAGCTGGGATTCGAACTCAGCTCTCTAGACGCCAGGGTCTGCAGCAGGTGGTTTCCTGGCGAGAGGGTGGGGTCCAGGGAGCCATGCTGGGAAGGAAGCTCAAACCCTTTCTTGACGTCACAGCAGGTGCCCTCGGACTCCACCCAAAGCTGGGGTTTTCAGCAGTGTCACCCCCTCCCAGCGGGGAGACCGCAGCCCCGTCCACCTGGGCCTCGCTGGGCTCTGTCCCCAGCTAGCCCAATCATTCACTGTCCCTCCGCGGCTGTGCCATCTGCCGGCTGCACCACCATGCCAAGCGTGAGCCTGGCAAGGGCGGGGTGTGAGCAGCGAGGGTCTGACCACCGCGATCCCTCTCCCGGAGAGGAGAGTGAAGCCGGCCTGGCTGAAGCCAGGGTTCCTGGGCCCCGGGCCTCGCCTCCCTGGCCTCCCTGCGTGGCCTCCCGCCCCTGTCCTGACTGGCCCTGCTGCCCGCAAGGGGTAGATCCACTCCCAGACCACTCAGGGTGTGAGGGCACAGTCTGGAGCCCGCTCGAGGTCCCGGGCCCATGGCGGCTTCCCATCCATCTATTTGTCCCTCCCTGGGCCAGAGGCCTCTGCCCCCCGCCGGCCCCCAGAGCCGTATCAAACTTCAGCCTCCTCTCCGGGCCCCGAGGAGCCAAAACACAGGGCTGGGCTTTAACACGCAGCCCCAGGGCGATTTACCAGCTGGGCTGGAGGACCCCTGACCTCGGGAGGTGTAATGCATCTCCCTGGTTTAGCGGATCAATGAGGTCGAGGGAAAGAGCCCCCAGGGGCCGGAGGGGACTGTGGCGCGGAGACCCCCCCCACGCCGCCGCTCTACGCCTCTGCCGTCTGCGGGCTCATCCCTGTCCCACCACAGCGAACGCTCAAGCCTGCAAAGGCCGAGGCTTCCGGTGCCTTCCAGGCCGCAGAGTCAGTTGTCACGGCCTCCCGTTTCCCTCAGCCTTCCGCCTTCGAGGAGCAAAGCGGGGAAGGAGCAGCCAGGTCCACCACGGCGGGGTCGGGGACG
This sequence comes from Thryonomys swinderianus, assembly GCA_004025085.1. Lineage (NCBI taxonomy): Eukaryota > Metazoa > Chordata > Mammalia > Rodentia > Thryonomyidae > Thryonomys > Thryonomys swinderianus. The sequence continues at coordinate 2,193 of PVIC010049427.1, read as the reverse complement.
CAGAGGGTGCCATGCTTGTCCGTCCCAGGCTGCGGTGCCAGTGCCAGTGCCAGCGCCGGCGGAGCCTCTGCCGCCTCTCCTCGTGGGGCAGAAACCAGACTTCAGGGGCCTCTCAGTTTAGTACCAGCGTCTCCCAGAGGGCAGGGACCCCAGCCTGGCTCAGCAGGAAGAGCACGGGCCCTGTTGCCTCCCTGCGGGAAGCCGGTCCCACAGAGCAGAGTCGCCAGGGAGCGTCCTAGAGAGGCGGAGCCTCAGCCCTCAAACTGGCCCCAGCAGCGCAGGCTGAGCTGTCACAGGATCCCGCCGAGGGAAGGTCTGAGGGAGCTGGTGCAGGTGAGCCAGAAACGGAGGGAGGGAGGGAAGGCCCCGTGTCCAAAATGTGGCTTCGGAAGAGGACATGGCGACTTATTTAAAGAAGTCACCGAATATGGCACCTCAGCCTCCTAGGACTCGAGGAGGCTGAGGCAGAAGGATTTAAAGTTCAAGCCTGGCCTGGGCAACTTACCGACTTAGTGAGTCCTGCCTCAAAATGAAAAATAAAGGGCTGAGGATTTAGCTCTAGTGGTACTGCATCTACCTTGGAAGCACAAGGGCCTGAGTTGGATCCCTGGTATCACCAAAAAAAGAAAAAGAGCAGGGCGTGGTGGCTCACCCTGTCATCCCAGCACTCCGGAGGCAGAGACAGGAGGATTGCTGAGTTCGAGGCTTGCCTGGACGACATAGTGAGCTCAGTGCCAGCCTGAACTACAAAGCGAGACACTGTCTCAAAAAAACAAAACAAAAAAGAAAAAGAAAGAAAAAGGTCAGGAGGTAGAACTTGGTGTGAAGGCCTCGGACTCAGTCACCAGTACTGCAAAGACTGAAACCACTCTGGTTCTGTATCTTTCTTGCAACATAACTTCAGACAAATTCTTTTTTTTTGCTTTTTGAGACAGGGTCTCTCTTTGTAGTTCAGGCTGGCCCTGAGCTCACTATGTAGCCCAGGCAAGCCACCGCGAACTCAGCAATCCTCCTGTCTCTGCCTCCCGAGTTGCTGGGATGACAGGCGTGAGCCACCACGTCCGGCATTGTGGTATGCGGTGTTGATTGTTGGTGGGCGTGAGTCTCCACCCCAGTATTATATGTGGTTACCAGGGATTGAACTCAGGACCTTGTGCTAGCGAGGCAGGCGCCGGAACCACTGAGCTAACCCTCCGGCCCCTCAGACAAATTCTTTAATGCTGCAGAATCTCCATTTTCCCATCTGTACATCGGGACCACACTGACACCCAACCATGGAGAGGCTGAGGCCTCAGCGAGGTAGCATCTGTGATGTGCTTGGCATAGAGAAAGCTCGAGATGCTCCCTGGTGCTTCTGGAAAGTTATGGAGGCCTGGCTCACCCCCCTGCCGCCCTGGCTCCAAATTCTGGGTCCCTTCCGTGACCCCACGAAAAGCCACACTGAGTCAGTGCTGAGGGTGGGGCAGCGACAGCAGGCACAACACTTCAGCCCCGACACACCATGTCGGTAGCTGTCGCATCTTGCACAACAGCCACCAGCCATGCATGGCCTGTGACGTGGATGTGGCCAGGCTTGGTAGAGACGCGCTAAGAGCGTCACGTGGACCCTGTGTCTCCAAGATGTAGTGTAAACGAAAGCATCTCTGGACCTCAGTCCCAAAGCACTGACTGCGTGTGGTGACGCTCAGCTGCAGGTCGATTACATTCACCAAGAGACAGAAATCCCACTGTTTCGCCTGTATCCTTTACTTTTTAAATGTATGAGAAAACTGGTAATGCAAATGGGACTCACGCCATATTTTTATTATATAGAACTGCTTGAGAGAACAAGACAGAAGTAAAACTAATAAAATACACAGTCACAGGCAAACAAAACAACGAAGCTATCCCACGTCATAAAGAGCCCTGGAAGGAGACCAGCAGCCCGAGGGTGGGGCTCCTTAGGAGAGAGGACATGAGAAAAACTACAGGGAATGCTCACGTTTAAAAAAATATTGCATCTACAGGTGTTCATACCAAAGAGAAGATCCGGAAATTGTCTATCTGTGATCTATTGATTTCACTTATTAGTATATCCTCCAGATGTCTCCATTTGCACCTAAATGGATCGATCTTGTCATTCTTTATGGCAGAGTAATACTCCATTTTGTAAAAAAACCACATCTTCTTTATCCACTCTCCAGTTGATGGACA
>PVIC010049426.1:0-13156 GCA_004025085.1 Thryonomys swinderianus | reverse complement strand
GTTCAGGCTGGCCCTGAGCTCACTATGGTGCCCAGGCAAGCCGCCGCGAACTCAGCAATCCTCTTGTCTCTGCCTCCTGAGTGCTGGGATGACAGGCGTGAGCCACCACGTCCGGCATTGTGGTATGCGGTGTTGATTGTTGGTGGGTGTGAGTCTCCACGCCCAGCATTATATGTGGTTACCGGGGATCGAACTCAGGGCCTTGCGCTTGCGAGGCAGGCGCTGGAACCACTGAGCTAACCCTCCGGCCCGTCTTTTTTATTTTTAAATATAATTTTTATTTGATAGTTTTCTTTTTTAATTTTTTTCTTTATTGAGTTTATTAGTACATTTTAGGTATATATTATTATCACATTCATCTTTGAGAATTTGTACCTTTATATGATATATCTTCATTCTTATCGAATGAGTTACCTTTTCTTATTCTTTTGTAACAATTCTTTATGTAGTAATTCTATCCTTCATGTAGTTTGTTACTTCGTTGGTTCCCTATTCTTTGTCTTATCTTTTAACTATCTTCACGATGTCTTTTGATGAACAGAAATTCTTTTTGTTTTTCGGTACTGGGGATCAAACTTGGACCCTTATGCGTGCAAGGTTGGTATGGTACCACTTGAGCTAAAACCCCCAGGTCTTCTTCTTTTTTTTTTTTGAGACAGGGTTTTGCTTTGTAGTTCAGGCTGGCCCTGAGCTCACTGTGTAGCCCAGGCAAGCCTCGAACTCAGCAATCCTCCTGCCTCTGCCTTCCAAGTGCTGGGATTACAGGTGTGAACCACCATGCCTGACATTGTGGTGTATAGCAGTGATTGCTGGTGGGTGTGAGTTACCACACCCACTATTGTTGTATGTGGTTACCAGGGATCGAATTTGGGACCTTGCATTTGCTAGGCAGGCACCAGAACCACTGAGCTAAATCCCCTGCCTGTGGTGAACAGAAATTCTTACTTAAAAGTAGTCAAATATACTCACCTTTTGTTTTATGGTTAGATGCACATGTGTATGTGTGGGCTTTGCTTAAGAGATTTTTTTTTCTTACTCTAAGCTACAAAAATAATTTTCTAGATGATTACATAAACATTGTATGATTTTGCTTTTTATATTCAAGTTGTTAATTTTTATGGAATTATATATATAAACGCAATTCTACATATGTGTGTATATATGTATGTTCTTCCCATTGGTCTCTTAACTGTGAGTACAATGTGGCCAGAACCAGTTTTCATCACTGGTCCTCAGCTACAGAATACTGGAATGCCTTCCGTGGTCCCAGGGGAGTGCTGTATGCTCCTTCAAAATTATTTGGGTCAATATTTATTGCACAATTTACATTTGCTAGGGAGTAACTGCACACTTTCTTGGCTCCAAGAAAATCAGCTTAGTTAGAAATAAAAATATAAATTTTAAAACAAACCATTTGGTAGTTTTGCAGTGACACAAAATATGGATACAACTCCTTTGACTTTACTACTTGTGAAAGCCACATTTTGTGTAATTATGAATGTCTTCTCATCCAGTTGTACTAGGATAATGTTTAAATTCTTTCTTCTGTTTTACTTTTTTTTTTTTTTTTTTTGAGACAGGGTTTCACTTTGTTGTTCAGCCTGGCCCTGAGCTCACTATGTAGCCCAGGCAAGCCTTGAACTCAGCACTTCTCCTGTTTCAGCCTCCTGAGTGCTGGGATTATAGGCGTGAGCCACCACGTCCAGCACTGCGGTATGTGGTATTGATTGCTGGTGGGAGTGAGTCACCACGCCCAGCACTGTATGTGGTTACTGGGATCGAACTCAGGACCTTGTGCTTGCGAGGCAGGTGCCGGAACCACTGAGCTAAATCTGTGGCCCTAAAATGTTTTTACTCTGTTAATTCACTTAGTGCATCTTTACAGCAGTTATAAAATGACACCAAGACACTCCAATTTACTCAAAGTAAAGATTAGCGGAATCCAAATTAGAAGGTAGAACTGCCTTTATTGATAGTGGTTTGTATTTGGAAACAATTATGCATTTTTTTTCCTGAAAAGCAAAGAAAAATAAAAAGAGCTTATACACACACATAAAAGTTCACACTGATAAGTTGGATAATTCCCGGTGCCATCTAATCCTTTGATGAAATGGACTGTTTTATTCTAGTCTTTGAATGTTCCTACTGGTATTTGGAGTAGGGTATCCTCATTAACCCCTCATGTTAGACAGTGATGTATAATTACCTTTCCGTTGTGCTTGTCTCCTTTGGGAAGAGCGAGGGGATCGATTCAGGACCTCACTGTATCAGTCAGTAGCCTGACTGCTGTGCGTGTCAGGATAACTTTCAGGACACGTAGTGGTAACACAATGGAAATCATAGTTTAGAGGTCCGATTTATCTTGCTGTGAATAGAATTGCCTCCAATCCAGATGACAATTAGTTTTGTTCCATAGCACTGTTATAGAAATGTGACATTGAATAACTATTGCAAATGACTAAAGCATTTATCTACCATGAGTTCATGCCACAGAGGGAAAATGTTAATTCCACTTATGTGAAAAAACATAAAAGAATTTTTTTTTTTTTAAAAGAGTAGCCACAAGGTCAGGATATGACTGCTGAGGTAATGAAGTGAAGGCTTCCCTGAAACTTTGAGCTGCTTATACATTCTATTAAAGCTGCAAAATTCTGCTGATTCTGGTTTCTCAAAACTACTGGGGTTGCAGCTCAGCCGCATTATAGATTTAAGTGCACAGTGATGCCAGCCTTTAATGTTTCTTCTTAAACCGCATAAGGGCTCTGCCTGGCCTGAGTTCTCCTTTGGCTCCAAAGGCTGTCTTCCTTTTTTCTTCCTTGCATCCCTGGTAAAGTCAGTAGACTGCTTGAACCATTACACAGCAAAGGCTCAAGATGCACCTCCACATTCACCATGCCATCAAAAGGCCCCTGATGTAGAGCATTCTGGAAATTTTAAAAACTGAAATGTGGCTAACATTTTCCCACCTTTCGGTAGGCAAGTATACATCATCAGAAAAAGTCGGTAGTCTAGTGAGATCAGACTTAGACAACTTGAACTAAACTGTATGCACACTTCCTGGTCACCTGCTGGGCAGTGCCACCCACCATTTAGGGAGAGCCTGCTGTGCGCAGAGCATGAGCAGTGCAGACTTGGGTGGAAATTCAAGCCTCACCGTGCACTGGCTGTGTGATCTGGACAAACAGGCCGTGTTTCTGGGTTTCAGTTTTCTTACTGATATCCAGGGATAATCGTTACCTCATATGGTTATTGTGACAATTAGACGTAACACATATGTCATATCTGGAACATAATGATTAGGCTATCTGTGGGCAAATAAAGATGATACCTGTTTCCCACCTTTAAGAAGCTGGCTCCAGAAGGACAGAGGAAAAAGTGCATAAATCCTTTCATGGTAGAAAGGATAAAAGCTGTAAAGGAACTTCAAAGTCTCTTGTTGAGAGCACTACGGAGAGAATGTGTTGGCTGAGATAGTCCAACAACCTCCTAGCTGTTTTTCCTGACTCTTGTCTTCTTTGACCTTCTCTTTTTCCCCACCTTTGTTTTTTTTTTTTTGAGACAGGGTGTTATATATAGTTCAGACTGTCCTCAAACTCACTATGTAGTACAGGCTGGCCTCCAACTCATGTCCGTCTTCCTGGCTCAGCCTCCTCAGTACTGGGATTACAGGCGTGTGACACTGCCAGACTTTCTGATCTCTTCATTCAACAGACAATGTGTTCCTTTTAAAAATCCAAATCTGGTTACATTGAGGCCATGCTTAAAACCCTGCCATGGACTTTCATTTCATTTGAGATGAAATGTTCAGTATACAAAATAAGAAACAACTGGCTGACATGAATCATGGAGACTGAGAAGGCTGAAGTCCTGTAGTGGCCAAGCTGGAGGCCTGTGGGAGCCAGCGGTGTCGTTCAAGTTCGACAGTGTGAAGAGCCAGTGCTGTAGGGTCCCGTCTGAGGGCAGCAGAAGATGAGTGTTCCAGCTCAAGCAGTCTTAGAAGGCCACATTTCCTCTTGGTCAAGACTTGAGTCCTACTCAGGTCTTCACGTGATGTGAGGAGCCCCCTCTCCCCAGGAGGAAGGGCAACCTGCAACCCTTTGTCTATGTATTCAAATGTTAAGCAGATCCAGAAGTATGCTCCCCAACACACCCACACTCATTTGTAGTTAAAGGCCTGGGCATTCCATAGCCAGTGAAGTTAGTACATAGAATTAACATTACAAGTTCAGAGAACCTGCTATGCTTCTGTTGACTTCAGATTTTTGCACATTTTATTCCTCGTACCAGTGGTGGCGAACCTATGGCACAGGTCCTGCAGCAGGGATGCAAGCCCTCTTTGTCAGCACTCAGCCATGCTGCCCCAGGCAAGGTCTGACAAATTGCCAGCATGCATATACCAGAGAGATACTAAAGATCACATTTATGCAAACTTTTCCCTTTCAATACAAAGCTGTTTGTGTCATGGAAAGCTCTGTTACTGTGTTTTTAAGACAAAAGATGCTAATGTTCAAGATGTTTTTTCTAAATTGAAACCTCAGTATTCAGGGTTGTTCCTTAGTGATAAAAAAGCGGGTCCTGGGAACGAGATTTAGCTCAATGGTTCCAGTGCCTGCCTCTCAAGCTCAAGGTCCTGAGTTCAATCCCGGTAACCACATACAGTGTTGGGTGTGGTGGCTCACACCTGTAATCCCAGCTCTCAGGAGGCAGAGACAGGAGCATTGCTGAATTCGAGGCTTGCCTGGGCTACATACATAGCGAGCTCAGGGCGAGCCTGAACTACAAAGTGAAACCCTGTCTCAAAAAAAAAAAAAAAAAAAAAAAAAAAAGTGGGTCCTGTGCTTCAGTTTGGGGACTTGGTCTCTAAAAGTAACGCCATACTGTCCTATACTGAGACAGCTCTTGGTTTCCTTTTTAAAATTTTCACAGTTGGTGTGTTTTTTAAAATTTGAATCTTTATTGGTACATTATATATACACAGCATGATTATGCTCAAAATTGAGAACTTGTACCAGTATATGACATGATTTAATTTTCATTTTTCCCCTTCCCCTATCTATCCTACACCCTCCAGCTCCTATATGCACAAGGTTTGTTTTCTTTTTTTAAACCATCCAATTTTTTCTTTCCCCTCATTACTTACCCCTTAACCCCATTTTCCTTTGAATATTTACTATTTCACAATATCTATCATGCATTCTAGAACTCACATCATATCTTTTCTCTGGCGTGTTTGATTCAAGATAAAAATAAAGCACACAAATTTGATTGATGCCGTGTACTCTCATCCCTATTCCCCTTTTATGAGGTGTTGGGGATTAAGATTAAATCCGAGGCCTCATGCTCTCTGCTTGAGGGGGTGGTGCGAGCCACACTGCAGCCCTCCCCTTGTTAAATTCATGCCAATAACATGTTGAAAACTGGATCATTTTTCATGTGGAATCTCACTCTGGCTTTGTTTGGTTGTTTCTAAACCATGGCATCTAACCTGTTCTTCTTCCCTTTGTATTTGCGATAGGCTGAAAAAGCTGTTAATCTTGATTAAGTTCAGGTTCAACATTTTCCATAAGAATGACTCATAGGTAAGGCTGGGTGCTCTACTGCAGCATGTCTAGAGGCACATACTGTCTCCTCGTTTTAGGGGTGCTCAGACTGATTTGGTCCTTCTCTTACAAGCTGCCTTTCTCCCTTGGGTCCCCAGAAAATAATCAGAGGGATGTTACTTTGTTCCCCTGGTACTATCTGGTTGTTATTATCTTTTTACTTACTTGTTTTAGAGATTGTTGATGGTTGTCTGAATAATTAGGAGTTGTAAATGGTTATTTTCTAATGTGATTTTTTAAAAAAATTTTTTATGTTTATTGATATATATACACATTATATCATGATCACACTCAATATTGGGAATTTGTACCAGCATATGACACAGTTTAATTCTCATTTTTTCTTGTTCCCCTATCTACCCCACAACTCCCACCCTCTTTATACATAAATTTTATTTCCCTTTTTTATTACCATCACATTTTTGTCTTTACCCCTCATTACTCACCCCTCCACCACATTTCCCTTTGCATATTTTCTATTTTACAATAACCATCATACATTCTAGAACTCACTGACATCTTTGATTTCTCATACCAGAGAACAGATACGATATTTATACATCTGTGACCTATTTATTTCACTTATGAGTATATCCTGAAGGTATGTCCATTTGAGTATAAATGACTCAAATTTACCCTTCTTTAAGGCAGAATAATACTCCATTTTATAGAAAAACCACATCTTCTTTATCCAGCCTCCATTTGATGGGCATTTGGGTTGTTTCCAAGATTGAGCTATTACAAACTGAGCTGCTATGAACATGGGTGCACATATGTTACTATGATATGATTCTTTTAATTCTTTTGTGTATATTCCTAGCAGGGTCAATCCTAGTTTTTTTTTAGGAATCTCCACACTAACTTCCATAGAGGTTGTACCAGTCTACATTCCCACCAACAGTGGAGAAGGAGAAGGGTTCCTTTTTCTCCACAGCCTCACCAGCATTTGTTGCTGGCTGATTTCGAGATAGCAGGCATTCTTTGTGGAGTGAGATGAAATCTTAGTGTTGTTTTCATCTGCATCTCTCGAATGGTCAATGATGTTGAGCATCAGCTACCCATTTAATGCTGTGATTCTTGCTACCATTTATTAGATGGAATCCTGGAAAGAAAAGCTCTCTGTCCTTCAACTGGAGGTATTTGATGCTCTAAAAATTCTTTTCAAAGGATGGTAAGATACATTCTGAACTCATTTATTTTCAAAGATTTTCCTTTGTTATTTAAAAAGTTTCATCATGGATTTCTGTGTCTTCAAGCCAATAGCAACCATTATCCTTTTTTTTTTTTTTGAGATAGGGTCTTTCTTTGTAGTCCAGGCTGGTTCTGAGCTCACTATGTAGCCCAGACAACTCAGCATTCCTCCTGCCTCTGCCTCCTGAGTTCTGGGATTACAGGCATGAGCCACTATGTCCAGAATTATGGTATGTGGTGCCAGGGATCGAACTTGGGATCTTGCCCTTGCCAGGCAGATGCTGGAACCACTGAGCTAAATCCCCAGCCTCAATAATCATTCTTTTTTTATTAATTGAATTCTTTTTTTTTTTTTTGAGACAGGGTCTTGCTTTGTAGTTCAGGCTGGCTCTGAGCTCACTATGTAGCCTAAGCAAGCTTTGAACTCAGCAATCCTCCTGTCTCTGCCTCCTGAGTGCTAGGATTACAGGCGTGAGCCACCACGCCCAGCACTGTGGTATGTGGTATTGATTGCTGGTGGGCGTGAGTCTCTACACCCAGCATTGTATGTAGTTACTGGGGATCGAACTCAGGGCCTTGTGTTTGCGAGGCAGGTGCCGGAACCACTGAGCTAACCCTCTGGCCCTTAATTGAATTCTTTATTTGTACATTTTATATAGAGCTCACAATCACACTCAACACTGGGGAATTTGTACCAGTATATGACAAGAGTTAATTTTCATTTTTACCCATATCCCTACCCAGCCTCCAACCGCCCACCCCCTACACACATATGCTTTCTTTTTCTTTTTAAATCATATTTATTCTTCTCCCTCACTACTTCCCTACAACTTTCCCTTTGAATATTCCCTATTTCACAAAATCTATCATACAGTGTAGGACTCCTTTACATCTACAGGTTATTCTTTTTAATGCTCAAATTTTTTCACTTTTGGCCAGTGCAAACCCTTAAGGTGGTTTCTGTGACCTCATTAAACTGGTAGCTTCTTTGCTGTCTACAGCAACAAAATGCTCCAAGCTCTTGTATATTTCCTGTCCCAGTTCTGAAATCAACAAGGAGTGGCATAAAACATTTGAATGCCAGTGGTTCTGGCACCTGCCTTGCAAGCGCAAGGTCCTGAGTTCGATCCCCAGTGACCACATACAATGCTGGGTGTGGAGACTCATGCCCACCAGCCATCAATAACCACATACCACAGGGCCAGGTGTGGTGGCTCACGCCTGTCATCCCAACACTCAGGAGGCAGAGGCAGGAGGATTGCTGAGTTTGAGGCTTGCCTGGGCTACATAGTGAGCTCAGGGCCAGCCTGAACTACAAAGCGAGACCCTGTCTCAAAAAAACAAAACAAAAAACAAAAACCAAACATTTGAATGCCCAATTTGGTCAGTAGGGCTATTTTTTTTTCCTGTATTGAGGAGTTGACTATTTCCAAGACTTTTCACAGAAAAGAACTAAGAAATGAAAGGCCCATGACTAGTGTGAACAAGGCCCCGAGTTCAATCCCCAGTCCCACAGGAAAGAAGAAATCAGAGTTTGTTCTGCAATTTCCAGTTCAAATGCGGCTTTAATAGAGTATTACTTAAAAAATTGTATGTGTACTTGTTTCTTCTTCAGTGAAAATCTTGATTCCTAATAACATTTTTATAGCTTTATTCACTACACATAAAAAATAGTTAAAATACACATATCAACAGTACTACTAACAATTAGTGTACTGAATAAAGTTTAAGGTCTCCTTGCCTCTCAATATAGTTCATTAAATAAATATAGCCCAAACAGGGTATCTTAAAACCAGTTATTTATTTTCTTTCCATGGTAAATTATCTTTTATAATGACTTATATACTACCACTAATGAGTCCTCATTACACTTGAAAAAGCAAGGGTTTTATTCTAATAGACTTTGTTCCTATGAGGGTGGGGTGCTAGGGATTAGAGCTGCATTCTTAATTAATCAGTTAGGGGAACAGCAACAAAGAAACAAGGAAAATTTGTTATGTAAATATGTGGCCATAGCAAAGTCTATCTTGAAGAAACAAATCAGGGAGTAGAGAGCCCCAGATGCAGGCCTTTCTACCTAAGTGCATTGTTCAGCCTCCTAGTTAACATCAGGTTTCTCTAGTTTCTCAATATGGTTCCACAGCAACCTATGGAGTATTGGATTTCTATTCGCATGTCTCCTGCCGGGGCCTGGGGACCTCAGTTCACCTCACTTTTAGATTGGGTAGGTTCTCAATTTGTTTACTTATAGCATAGAAGGAGAATTTTCAGCATGTGTCAGTGAGAGATGTGGATAGATTTATTAAGCAGATTTAAAGAAGAACATGTTGTAAAAGAAAGGAAAGAAGTGCATTCATGAGAAAAGCGGTTAGGGTGTGGCAAGACTGGTTAAGGAAGTAGGTGTGACCTGTTAACTCCAAAATCTGAGGACACAGAACAATTCCCAAAGCCTTGCATGTGAACTTCTTGTGAGAAGTGGAGCATGTTTTCAACAAGATGAACTAGGCCTGACGTCGGCCTGAGGAGAGGGGGACCATCCACACTGAGCTCTTGACCATGTGTATGGGTTTGAAATTTAGAGATATGGTGCCCACTTAATAATGCTATGTCCTTGAGGATGGAGGATGGTGGGAGGAAAAGTGCAGGCTCAAATTATAGATGAAAAGCACAGTTCTAATTTATGGGCTTATTGTATCTTTGAGACCCTCAGAAAAATAATTTTTAAAGGAGTGAACTTTCCTGAAGGCAAAAAGGCATTATAATCTTGGGTAAATTTGCTTATGTACTGAAGCTATAATTTTTCCTAAAAGTACAATTTTAATATTATGCTTTTCCTTTCTAGCTATGTTTATTTCTTCAATTGTACCCAACATATACCTTGTCCTTAGCTTATTCTTGGTATAAGCATACAGTGAACAGAGGGAAAAACCAGAGATGGCTGTTGTTCTTGGCCACTGTTGAAAGTGGGGATAGAAATGATGCTGGGGAGTTCTACTGCTTCAGGAGAGGCTCTGCTAGGGTGGGAGGAATGAAAGAGAAATCAGATTCAGAAAAAGAGTTGAAAAGACTTAGGAAAATAAAGATAAGAATAGCTCTCCTTTGCTATATCAGACATTATGCTGGACAATTTAATGAATTGATTCTGTTCTTAGAATATAGCACGTGATCTCTTAAAATGTGCTAGAGGGTGTGCCTTCTCAGCATCATTTTAATGAAAAGTGTTAACATTTCTGTAGTATGACACAGTGATCTGTCAAATATTTTAACAGTGACCTGTCCAGTAAAGCATTCCTCTAGACCAAATGTTTATTGGATTGAGGTTGAAACCAAGTCTCTCACTCAGTGCTCTTTTGTAGAGAGATAATTGGGAACATGAGTACGATAACTGTTCTCTTCCTATTTTTTCCAAGGTTCTGGTCTATGATCTGACATGTGGGGTATAATCAAAATATAAGTTAGTATTTAAATTAAAAAATATTACAGTGATAGACACATTGCCATTGAACTCCTTCCAAATATTCCTTCTTGCTTTGAATGTACTTATGTCATTGTCCTTGCCACCATTGGAAGTATTATAGGTAGAAAAGCCAGCTAGACATATGTAGGCAGATAGATAGGACTGGCCCTTAAGAGAAAATCAAAAAAACCAACTTGGAGGTTACTGCTGCCAGAGAAAAGCTACCCCACCCATATAAGATAAATAGCTCATTGAAATTCCAAACAAGGAGCCAACAAGATATTCTAAAGAAGGCTCCAACCTCCTGGGGTGAAAGGCTGACACCTTAACCCACCTCCCCGGAAAAGAGTCAAAGTCAAAATTCCTGTCTGATTGTTTAATTCCCCACTGTACTCATTGGTTAACTGTAACCCATCTAGCTTTTTTGAATCTTATTGTTAGCCCTCTATTTCAGACCCGCCTCACCTCGTGGCTTTGCTCCATAAAAGCCCTCTAAAAAGTGAGGTAGGGGGGTTATCCACATTCCGGGCCCCCCTTCTGTCTCTCTTAAAGCAGAAGCTTTCTCTCTCAATAAAATTTTCTTACTCAAACCTCCGTTGTTCCTAAAATTCATTCTTCGATTTTTAGAGAACATGAACTCGCGTTTCACCTGGGGAGTTAGGCCTTAACTCTCCTGTGTCAGAAGTACCTCCAGAAGTCCTCTTTGGATCTGGGACATATGACTTCTCCTTTTCCTCAAAGTCAAAGTGATAATGCAAGGAAAATGTTTTGAATGGATTCAGGACATCAAGGCAGACACAATTGTGCAACTAAAGACCCAGAAGAGGACTTCTGGAACTGCTCCAGAAATTGGCAGGAGTGATGGGGTAAGTGCATTTTTTTTTTTTGAGACAGGGTCTCGCTTTGTAGTCCAGGCTGGCCCTGAGCTCACTATGTAGCCCAGGCAAGCCTCGAACTCAGCAATCCTCCTGCCTCTGCCTCCCAAGTGCTGGGATTACAAGTGTGAGCCACCACGCCCAGCACTGTGGTATGTGGTATTGATAGCTGGTGGGCGTGAGTCTCCACGCCCAGCATTGTATGTGGTTTCTGGGGATCGAACTCAGGACCTTGTGCTTGCGAGGCAGGTGCCGGAACCACTGAGCTAACCCTCCGGCCCAGGGGAAGTGCATTTTAAAGTGAGAGGTACTTTCATGCACAAAACTAAACTCACAATGAATTTGAGACTTAAACATTAAAACAGAAACAATAAACATGCTAGAAAACAGGTTAGGTAAAACTCTTGGAGACATTAGTTTAGGCAGAGACTTCATGAATAAAACCTCTATAGCACAAGAACTACCAAGAGGATCAACAAATGGGATCTCATCCTACTAAAAAGCTTCTGCACAGCAAAAGAAATCACTGGTGAGTCGGAGGGTTAGCTCAGTGGTTCCGGCGCCTGCCTCGCAAGCGCAAGGTCCTGAGTTCGATCCCTGGTAACCACATATAATGCTGGGCGTGGAGACTCACGCCTACCAACAATCAACACCGCATACCACAATGCCGGGCATGGTGGCTCACGCCTGTAATCCCAGCCCTCAGGAGGCAGAGACAAGAGGATTGCTGAATTCGCGGCGGCTTGCCTGGGCACCATAGTGAGCTCAGGGCCAGCCTGAACTATAAAACGAGACCCTGTCTCAAAAAAAAAAATCACTGGTAAAAGACCACCAACAACATGGGAAAAAGTCTTTACTAGCTGTTTGTCAGACAAAGGGCTATTATCTACAATATAAAAGGAACTTAAGCAAATCAGCCTCCCCAAGTTTAAAGACCCAATAAAAAAAATGGGCATGAGAGATGAACAGATACTTCTCAGAGGCAGAAGTCAAAGCAGCCAAGAAGCACATGAAAAAATGTTCAACATCACTGGTCATTTGAGAGATGCAAGTGAAAACAACACTGAGATTCCATCTCACTCCACAAAGAATGGCTGCTATTGCAAAATCAACCAACAATAAATGCTGGTGAGGCTGTGGGGAGAAAGGAACCCTTCTCCACTGTTGATGGGATTGTAGACTTGTGCAACCATTGTGGAGATCTGCATGGAGATTCCTCAGAAAACTAGCACGAGAGGTCCCATTTGACCCTGCTATCCCTCTGCTAGGAATATACCCAAAGGAATTTTAAAAATCACATTGGAAAGACAGGTGCACATCCTTATTCACAGCAGCTCAGTTCGTGATAGCCCAATCTTGGAAACAACCCAAATGCCCATCAACTGGAGACTGGATAAAGAAGATATGTTTTTATTTCTTAAATGGAGTATTACTCTGCCATAAAAACGACAAGATTCATTCATTTATGTGCAAATGGACACACCTGGAGGACACACTAATAAGTGAAATAAATAGATCACAGATATGCAAATACTGGATCTTTTCTTTGATATGAGCTCTGGTAGATGTAAAGGAGCTTTAGAATGTATGATGGTTTTTGTAGAACGAGAAATATCCAAAGGGAATTTGGTGTGGGTATGTAATGAGGGGAAGGAATAAATATGATTCGGAAAAAAATAAAAGCATGTATATAGGGAATGGGGAGGTGTGGTTGGGTAGGGATATGGGTAAAAATGAGAGTTGGCCAGTGTCACATACTGGTACAAATTCCCCAAAGTTGTGTGTGATTGTGAGCTGCACATAATATGTACCAATAAAGAATTCATTTAAAAAAATAAAGTGAGAGGTGCTTTGAGGGGGGTTGATGGCAATATTTCTTTTATTGTAATATATTTTTAAAAATTTAAATATGGGCCGGAGGGTTAGCTCAGTGGTTCCGGCGCCTGCCTCGCAAGCGTAAGGACCTGAGTTCGATCCCCGGTTACCACATATAATGCTGGGCATGGTGGCTCACGCCTGTAATCCCAGCACTC
>PVIC010049425.1:0-13165 GCA_004025085.1 Thryonomys swinderianus | reverse complement strand
GGTCTTGCTTTGTAGTTCAGGCTGGCCCTGAGCTCACTATGTAGCCCAGGCAAGCCTGGGACTCAGCAATCCTCCTGTCTCTGCCTCCCGAGTGCTGGGATGACAGGCATGAGCCACCATGCCCGGCATTGTGGTATGTGGTATTGATGGCTGGTGGGCGTGAGTCACCATGCCCAGCACTGTATGTGGTTACTGGGATCGAACTCAGGACTTTGCGCTTGCGAGGCAGGCACTGGAACCACTAAGCTAAATCTCCGGCCCCAACTTTTCCTTTTCAAATTTGAGAGTATAAGGGAATATGTCCTAACAACAAGAAAATAAGTAAGACAGTATTAGTAGAGGCAATGATATATTAATAACATCTGTAAGTCTAATCAAGCTTTTGAAAAGAATCTTCTTTAAAGTAAAATATAATTCATAAAACTGAAAGTGACAGGCTAGCAAATTTTATATTTTGTACTGAAAATTTAGTTTGTTACTTCATTTCAATCTCAATCTAAATAATATACGTATATGTGAAATGCATATTATACAATATGTAAATGCATAATATAAATCTCAATTTTAAAATATTTTTATTTTTTATTTTTTGAGCCAGTCTCCCTATGTAGTTCAGGCTGGACTTGAACCTCACTATGTAGTCTAGGCTGACCTCAAACACACGGTGAACCTTTTGCCTCAGCTTTCCAAGTACAAGGATTATAGTCCTGTGCCACCACACCCAGTTTTAAATATCAATTTTAAAATCTTTTTGACATGTGTGATCT
Source organism: Thryonomys swinderianus (assembly GCA_004025085.1). Classification (NCBI taxonomy): domain Eukaryota; kingdom Metazoa; phylum Chordata; class Mammalia; order Rodentia; family Thryonomyidae; genus Thryonomys; species Thryonomys swinderianus. The sequence continues at coordinate 12,398 of PVIC010049425.1, read as the reverse complement.
TTCAAGGTAAGCAAACAGTTGAGGTTTTAGTGACTAGTGTCATTGGTTTGAGTTAAGTAAGACAGCATAATATGACAAGACAAGAATCAGTGCTTCTGCAATAAGTTTCTGATGCTGCTTATGTAATGGGAAGGAAGACTGATCATTTTATTCAGTGTTTTTAAGAATTCACACTATAGGGCTGGGGATTTAGCTCAAGTGGTACTGTGCCAACCTTGGATGCACAAGGGTCCGAGTTCATCCCCAGTATCGCCCAAAAAAAAATTCACTCTATATCAGTCAAAGTAATAATATTGCAGTTTGAATAATGCTCCTGGTTCCAAGAATAAGGCACTAGGTCCTCCAGAAATTACCAGAAGTATCCAGAAGGATACTTCAGAGGGCTAACAAATCATTAGATGACAGTGTCAGATAAATTAGAAAACTTTCATACTAGTAGAATTTTAAATGCATTATATTTATATGTCTAAAGTGGTTTTAGCAGTTTTCACCAAGAAGAGGGTCTTAGGAAACAGAAAATTATGGCCGAGGTGCCAAATCCAGCCTGTGCCTAGTTTTTCACGTTATGTAAACTAATGATTGTTAAAATAAAAATAATATTTTGCAAATAATCAACATAGAATTTAAATTTTAGAGCGTACAGACTTTTATTCAAATGTAGCATGCTCACATTCATTTGCATATTGTCTATGGCTTTCACACTAAAATAGCAGAGCCGATTCAGTTGCAACATAAATTTTATGACCTGCAAAGCCTCAGATATTTACTACTTGGCTCTTTACAGAACAAGCTTGCCTTCTGCATGGGATATATTGGAAATTATCTTTCACTTTTAGGATATAAGAAACAATATATTACTAAGAGACTGCTGAGTTTGTTGCTCATGTCCATGCTACAAAAGTATAGATTACTTGTCTCATTTTGTCATACAACTTGGTTCATCATTTTCTAACAGACAAGACAAATGTACCACTTTCGTATCTGGTAATCATCTCTCGGTTTCAGAGAATGTCTAAAGTTTATGTGCTATTCAGTAGTAGTTCTTGACTTTTATTTTACTCTGGTATACCTCATAGACAGGATACATGTGGCTCTCTCTGTATAACAAGAAATCTCCCTTAGAAAGGGCAGAAGACTGAATGGGATACTTCTTTTGTGTACACAAGATGCCAAGGAATATGGGTAGCCCACTTTCAAATGGTTTTAATATGTTGCCCCCTTCACCAAAGCTGTATAATAATCACTACTTCCAGGACCATTTTTTTTTTGGTTCTATAGATTTGAACATTATATTAGCTTAAAACATTAGAGAGCGGAGTACACTGATTATAAATAATAAAATGAAAACAAACTGCCATATAAATGACATTAAAATAGGACACATGACTATAATGATTATGTATATTTTAAAATTAATGCAGAAAAAACATCTGAAATTTCTAAACTCTTGAAAAAGAAAGCAATAGTTGAAGATATTAATTCATTTGTTATTCTGTGTGATTTGTACAATAATTTCATAAAGTATATTCAGACTTGAAGTTTGTATACTGAAAGATATGTTTGGAGATTCAGGAGACTTGAATATTATTCACGGCCTGGCTTCTTCCTAGTTAAGGCTAAAATCAGAAGATTTCTTAGTTACATTTTGCTGTAAAATTGAATGTGTAATCAGAAAACAAAACAATAATCCTTTTACCTCTCCAGCCAAAGAGCTCAGGGGAAATTACTACCAAATGCAAGGACCAAGTAAAACCTACTTTTTTACTTCCCTTAAAATTCTCTGTTTTGCTTGATTCATAAGTGGCTTATTTTCATTGTCTTTTAGCTCTACAAAACACCCTTGAAAACAGGATATAATCTTTATATAAAAGCAGAATACTTCAAACATGGATTAGAGCTTGGGAGCTTAGTGAATAACTTGTCTTCACATTTGGTTCATGTTTTAGGTGACTCATAGCCAAAGATACAAAAGTTTACAATTACACATAAGATATCTGAAATGTCTTATCCATCTACTTTAATAGATTAGTGACGTGTAAAAGGAAGAAAAACATTTAATTTCTGTTTCTAGATGAAATCATCATTCCCATGGCTCACCTTATGATACATAAGAAATCTTTCTTCAGTTTTCATTTATGGAGATAAAAAAAATAAGGTTGAGAAACTACCTAAGGAGGTCAAACAATGCAGTCTAATGAACAGCATTGGAAACTTGGGTCTCTCTGATAGTGTAAATTCATACTTTCTTAGATTATATATGCACTCACTACTGTGGATTGTGTTTAGATGTCCCTCCAGAGCCTCATACAGTTATAGGTAGGGCTCTTTAGAGGTGGTTGGATCTAGAGTATGTGGTACTGGGATTAAGGGTGTATGATTACTAATTTACTAAGTTGTTTTGGTATAGTTCTGGTTGTGGATAATGGGAAGACCCACTCTGGGTGTGGGTGGCATCGCCAAAAGGGCAGGTAGTCTGAAAGGGATAAAAGGGAGAGACAGGCTGCTGTTGCTGATTCCTTACTACTTTTGCTGCTTTGCTACATTCCTGTCTTCTGCCTGCCATGAGCTTTCTCTCCTCTGTAGTGTCTGTTGGCCATGCCATCTGCCTTGGAGCCAGCCAACTATAAATTGAAACCTCTACAAACTGGGGACCTACAATACCTTTCCTCCCTTAACTTTGGGTGTTGGGCATTTTGTTTCAGCAGCGAGAGGAATGACTAAGACACTCACCCACATATAAGTATGCGTATTTATGCATGAGAAGATAAGGAAGGAATGAGAGAGAACAAAGGACAAAGGACAATCTTAATAAAGGTCAAGGTGATTAATTCCAGTACTACAGATGTAAAGATCTATAAAATTTATTTTTCCAGGCATTAAGTTATATGCTTATGATTATTCCTCATTGCTTCATTTTAAAGTAACAAGACCTGGTGCTAGTGTCTTCCTATGAAACATATGAATCCTTTTCCTTGATTCCTTAAGAATTATTTTGTTTGAAATTTTCTCTAAGAATTATTTGTGTGCATATTCGTGACTTAGTAAAACAAACAAAAATAAATCTAAATCTAAGATATTTTACTTCTGTACATTTCTATAAATTTCATGCCTTTCAGCTCTGAACAACCTACCAAACTCACTGATTTTTCTCTTATCAGACAAGGTTGGTATTTTCAATAAGTTCTTTCTGTTAACCTAAGTTGCTTGAGAATTTTATATTCATTAGTAGCTAAATATACCTCTTTACATAGGGTCTTTTAACTTGATTAGTACTCCCTTTTCTTTTTAACTTTCTCCTTCAATGGTTTGGATGTACTGGGAGGGAAGTAGAGAATATTGACAAGTAAATGCGGCTAAGACAGTACAGAACCAGTCTTAGAAGCACAGTATAGTCAGATCATCAGGAGTGAAAAAGTTTCTTCAGCTTCATCTTTGTCTCCTCAAATACTCTCCAAGGACCTGTAAATGTCAAAACGTCAATATTTATTTCAGAATTACTGTTCAACTTCTTTAATCTGAGCTAAGCAGAAGCTCCCTTTGGGCTGAATTCGTGTGTGTGTGTGTGTGTGTGTGTGTGTTTACTTTTTAAAAAAGCAAAATAGTACCTCTATTTAAAATGTTGAATTAACAATATTTAAAGAAAAGAACAGTTGACTTAACTAGGATAGTTAATTCAGTATGTCCAAGGCTCTGAGTACTCTTAAAATCATCAAGTTCTCAGAGCCTTCTTTCTGATGATATGTATTTTGTAGGCTGAGACATAGACTGTGAAGTAAAAGAGCTTTTTGTGTTCTAAAATAAATTTCCATAGAACTTTCAGGATAAACACATTTGCCATGTAAGTGATCAATTAAATCAATTTTTCTTTCTCCACAGCTGACTTTCCCATCCACCTACCATTTATGTTTTCTCTGGACTTCCCTGTGATACTAACACTGGTGTGTTTTTCTACTTGTTCAAGATATAATAATGGATAAAAATGACCTTTAATCTAGCCAAATCAAAGTTATTCACAACAAAAAAGGTACAGATTAATGAGGACTGGTTTAGAAACATTACAAATTAAATAATAACCAAACGAATCTTAAATTAATAGACAAAACATAATTCTTATTAAACTGAGGAAAGAATAAAATGCCCTTTAAAAGTGAACTTTTACTTTAAAATATCAAAAGTGAGATTGTTTTTTCTGTTGTGATTATAGAGATTTACAATTATGTCCTGTATAGAAAATGCATTTTTTATCTCCCAATGCTCTTTTATAAACATATTCTTCTATAGACAATAATCAAAATCATGAGAGTTCTTCCTTTTAGATAGCACTTATACAATGAACTTTGAGCCTAAATAAAATGTTGTTTATCTCTGCTAGAGGTAGCTCAGTGTTTCTCTCGGGTTTATCTCTTCTTTAAAACGACTTTTAGATATAAATAACTTAAGATAAAATACTTCCTGAATTATTGACTTTCCTATAAATAAGTCAAAATTTATCATGTACGTACAATTTATGTAAAACATTTTTTGTGGTGCTGGAGATCAAACTCAGGATCTTGTGCTTACCAGGCAGGCATGGTGCCACTGAGGTATATCCCCGGCCCACACATTCATTTTCTAAGGTAAAGTATAACTTCAATCTTGCATATTATGACACTTATTCATTTATTAAACAGATAACTATTGAGCATATACTGTGTACCAGATACTGTGCTAAGGAATTTGGTACAAACAATATTTTAATTGAATAACATACCCTAGGAACTGAAGACATATGGTGAAATCAGAAAATAGTGGATTCTGGAACCAGATTGGGAAATGTTGCCGGCTCTGCCATCTATGGCAAGTGTCAGCAACTTTGTTGTAGACTTTACCATTCGCTGAGTTGTTTCCTCCTAGACTACCGAGGCTTCCATATATTTAATACATTATTTCTGTTTTTAGATTTTTTTTTTTTTGAGACAGGGTCTCGCTTTGTAGTTCAGGCTGGCCCTGAGCTCACTATGTAGCCCAGGCAAGCCTCGAACTCAGCAATCCTCCTGTCTCTCTGCCCTGTTTTTAGATTTTTTACCACATTCCCAGTTACTTGTTTTATTTCCTGAGCCTCACTAGAGACTTACCAAAAATTTATTACAAGGTTAAATACTAGACTGAGTTGAAGGGAAAAGTAGAAGTTGAACACAAGCCAGGGCTTGAGGTGCATTCCTATAATCTATGAATGCCAGGAGGGTGAGGCAGAAGGATCACAAGTTTGAGCTCAGACTGGACAAAGTTAGTGAGCCTCTGCCTCAAAAAAAAAAAATCTCTTGTACAAAAATTTGTTGAAAACAAACTTCTAAACACTGTAATATTACAAAGGTGTTTTCAAAACTCAAAATTCAATTTATGAACATTTAATTTCCTGTAGTACTACTTGACTACAAAATTGATAAAAACTTAATCACATATGAAAAGAAAGGAAAGAAATAAATCAAACCCCAGAGAAAACCCAAGAATTAGCAGAACTAAAGAGAGGATTGGGAAATGATTTCATCTTTTTATCTTCTAGAAGTGAAACTCTCCTATTTGAACAAATGAAAGTATATAGGGCAGTAACAAATAGTGATTTTAGTGACCCAAACCATATTGAACATTCTTAACTGATTTGTTCTAAAATGCAGCATGAAAAGTTATATCCTAGTAAGGCTTAGAATGGAGCTCAGTGATAGAGTCACATTGAAGGCTCTGGGTTTCTTTGTCCAGTACTGAAAAAAAGTTACATGCTCTTCTAAATTTAAAAATTAGGTGCTGGAATTTATGTTATAGAAAAAACAATATGATTGACCCTATCAGGTATAAGTCTATATATATATATATATATATATATATATATATATATATATATATATATAAAATTCGAGAGTTAATATTAAAGAATGCCAAAGTATAAATGTTAAATGAACAAAAACACCTCTGAAAACTCATTCTTTCTTTCTTTAGTAATTTGAGATGATAATTGTCTAAGTTACATATTCATAATTTTAAAGTACTAATGGGAATGAAATCAATACTTGATGCCCTGGGAATTATTGGTTGTGTATAGCAGCATTTCAAGGGAATTTAAGAAAGAGGCAAAATGAGTATAAATCAGGGTTTTCTAAAAATAGGATGAAAAATCATGGACTAGAATACTTTTATTTTTAGCTTGAATAATATTGAAATTGCTATAAAAACATGCTATGTTTTTAAGCTTGAGCACAGCTAAACAATAGGTTAATTATGCAGCAAAATCATATGTTTATACTTTAGAGTTATCATTCTATTATTATAATTATCCATTTTATCCTTATTTGTAGTGAGATTGATTTTATGTTTTAATGAGCAAAATTTTAAGTAGAAGACTACATTTAGGTTGTGAAGCAAGAAAAGACATGGTTCAATGTGTGTGTGTGTGTGTGTGTGTGTGTGTGTGTGTAGGCATAGTGCTTTTTTCATTAACATAATTTACTTTGAGTATTTCATTATGTGGCTAAGAGTGGTAGGTTAGGGGTGCATGGAGAGAAAGAGGAGCTATTTTCTTTGCCATTCTCCTCTTGGCTTCACTGATCTCATGTGGTGCAAGATCTATAAGGATACAAAAGAACTAGGTGTTCCAGTTAATGATAAGGTCTATGCTTGGTAGGAAGTTAATAGGCTTTCTGAAAGATTGTATTATCAGGAGTTACCTGTAAATCCTGTAATGTCTTGTGATCTTGGTTGAACTGTTCTTGCTAATTGTTAACTTTTCAAATATATGCCTTATCTACTTACCTGAGTTACTGTATATAAAGGACAAGATGTTAAACTTTGTAGACTACAAAATACCTAGCACAAACAAACCACTCACATATTAACTACATATTCACAAAATGAGTGACTTTTGAATTTATAGACATAGAAAAAGCCAAAGTTAGCATGAAACGTATCTGGGAATATGTTAGTAATAAAATTGACAAATATAGATCTAACTCATTTACTAAAACTACAATAAAGCATTGTTGTATATTAATATGCTATATCATGTACATATCCTCTGTTAATTAAACACTTAGCTTTTGACTTTATAAGCAATGCTTCAATAAAACATCTTAGGACATACTTCCCTTTGTGTCCCACATGTAGATGGAATCCTTTGGTCATAGGATGGATGTAAAATACATTTTCTACAAATTAGGTATTACTAAATTGCTCTCAAGAGATACTAGCTATAGTAAATTTATCTAAGAAGGAGGACATGACTCTATTTCTGTTTGAACACATATATTGGTTTACAGTATAAAAATGAACAGTGGAAAGATAAACCTTTGAATTACTAAAAAGTTACCTGTGGTAGTAGTAAAGGAATAGGATGCAGGAAACAAGAACAGGAGCTAAAGTTCCTTAAAAATATATTCTTTTGTATGTTTGACTTTGGAATCATATAAATAATTAACCAAATTGCAAAATAATAGTAAACATTTTCAGAAAGCAATACCTATGCAATGAAATATAAGAAGTGAACCTAACTGCTGCCCAGTTGATGCAGAAAGGAATATGACAAAGCCCATTATCACCAAATCCATTGTGAATATCAGATCTCTACATACAAGTATCAGTTTTTGTAAAATAATACAGAGCAAAATATTCAGATTAGAGAGGTAAAATCAGTACTGCCTACACTATGGAAGAGTCTGTAGATCAAAAGAAATGGTTATTTTAATATACACATTTTAATGAAAAGAAAAATGGATGAAGAGGTAGAGACTAAGAACATTTTTTTAAAAAATTGAATTCTTTATTGGTACACTGGCCATTTGAAGACCATTTTTGGACCCCAATTCGCATAAACTGAAAAAAGTGATATTTATGAGCCAATGAGAACTCTGAACTCTGAATGGATATTTAATAATATTAAGAAATTACTGTTAATTTTAGGGTATGATAATGATACTGTGGTTGCATTAAAATATTCCTTTTTATAAAAACATAAAAAATATTCCTTTTTAGAGACACATGTAACTTAGAGGTGAAAAGATATAATATCTGTGTCTAAGATATAATATCTGTGTAACATGGGGCAACTGGGTGAAAGCCTCGATGAAGCAAGATTGGTCAAGAATTGTTAACTGTTCGAAATTGGGTGATGGGTAACATAGGTGTATTAATCATGTTTTGGGTTCTTTGAATCATCTGGGATCTTTCTGACCCTAGACAGACTGCCCCTACCAATTTTGGCTACTTCCTAGTGGTAGCCGGAATCACCAGAAAGTATGCCTTTCATATGTACATCAATCAACCACGAGCCCAGACCACAAACAACTCCTTTAAGGAGCTCTTATATTTGAGTCAGTATTCTTGTCTTAATTACATCAGGGCCAGGTTAGAACATACCCTATGCTCTTGAAATTATAAATTGCAGAAATTATTCAAACTAGCCAGGGCTAAGCCTTTTTACCCTGCCTCACCCATATGTTCCTGTATAAATCATAAGTAGAGGTTCTTGCTTTTGTTTTTCCCTCACTCCCTCTGCTTCTCAATTAACCTCAGTGCTTCTTCATGTTATTACAGACAGATGAGTCAGGTAGAAATATTACAGTCAGTCAGATAGGGCTTAGTCCTCGAGAGTGTCAGGACAGAGATGAAACACCACAGAGGCGACTGGAGACACGCTGGCTGAAAACCAGCAGGCCTCAAGATAAACACCAGAGGACCAGACCTACATACTTCCTCAAAGAATAAACACTTGGCCTAATGAACTCCAGACAGACATCAAGCACTCTTGGTGGGTAACCAGATACCTCTGGATTCATCACTTCTTAGGAGAATCTTTGTTCTTTCCACCCTTCCTTGTTATGTGACTTTTTTTCCGGCTGTAAAACTATTACCTAAGTGACTATACTTGTTACTATATTGGATGATCATGGCTGTGGCTCATGTTGTACCCACATGGGTTTCTTCCTATAGAACTGATCTATAAAGGTCCCTGGGCTGCCCAGTAGGGTCCCCTTCTGCCCATTAGGAAATTTCCTATCAATCACTATCTTCCTACTCTTAACCTCCGTTGTTCCTAGAACTTACTCTTTGATTTCTGCAGAATAAGAACTTGGCATATCATACAGGTAATAGCTGGGGAGATACAATTTCATGTTTCTTCTCTGGTATTATTTCCTGTATCAGTGTTGCCCCTAGATCTGTAAGTATGCAGCTCTCCATTCAGTGGCAGTCTTCTCCTGACCTGGTGGCCTACCCACCCCTGAAGTATCATGGCACCTGTATCTTACACTAATGATGGTTCTTTACAGTATTGTGTTCACTTCTGTGTTTGAAATTTTCATAATAAAAACAATCTGTCCCTTATTTAATGGCATTGCTATTATTAGCAGGATTGTATCAAATTCATAGGTTTAAACCCTATCCACTAGTACCTTGCAATGTGGCCATATATGGGGATGGGATTTTTAAAGAGGTGATTAATATAAAAGGAAGCCATTAGACTGGTTATTAATTGTGCTGGATCTGTGTCTTCCTAAGAAGTGGAATTTTGAACATAAGGAAATAACAGGTCTGTGGTTATACACTGCAAACACTGTATGAAGCTACAGCAAGAAGAAAACATCCTGTAAGTCAAGGAGAGGCTTTAGAAGAAGAAACTAAATCTGCCCACATTTTGGGCTTTTAGCTTTGACCACTATGAGAAAATAAATCTCTGTTGTTTCAGCCAACCATTCTGTGGTATTTTGTGATGGTGGTCCTAATTTGTATATCAATATACAGATATGGTACTTTTTATATTTTATAAGTTTATGCTCTAAATTTTATCTCCACATTTTTGAATCTAAAATACTTCTATCTGTAAGACACATCGTTATGCTATATGCCTATAATGAAAATCTGACACATTTAGGATGTTTATGCCTTCTTGGAGAATTTTATATACTGTAATATTTTTTCTTTATTTCTTATTTTGAATTCTACTTTTCTGATAGAACTACAGTCACTCCAATTTTCTTTTCAGATGTACTTTTCCACCTTTTTATGATGTGTCATTATACTACAAGTGAGTTTTAGATGGCATGAAGATGAATCTTACCTTTTCAGTATGAGAATGTCTGTCTTTAAATTGGGATGTTTATGTTTTAATAGACTGACAGTATGGTGGGGTTTAAATGTATTATTTTGTTACTAATTTCTCTTATTTTGTTTCTGGTTCATCTTTTACTATTCTGCTGCCTTTTTCTTAGATTGAATGCTATTAAAAACTGATCTCCTTTAGTCCTATTATTTGTAACTAACTCTCTTTAGTGGTTGCTCAAAGGGTTACAAGATGTGACATTAATTTAATACAGTCTACTTTCAAGTGATGTTATGTTACAACATGCATAAACTGTAAAAAATGTACAATAGTGTATTTTCATATCCCCACCAGTCTCCAGGCTATTTTATTATTTTATGGTACTGGGGATCAAACTCGGGCCCTTGTGCGTCCAAGGTAGGTGCAGTACCACTTGAGCTAAATCCCCTCCCCTCCATGTTATTTTTATACCTTGTATTTCATTGTAAACTACAAATTTCACAATATACTATATTTCTGGTATAAAATGATTAAAAGTGAGAATAATTTATTTTACTTATATATTTACTGTTTCTGGTGTTTGCCTTCCCTTATTTGGATCCAAATTTTCTGACTAAATCACTTATTTCAGTATTTCTTACGGTGCTTATCAGGTGGTGATGAGTTTTTTCAGCTTTTATCTTTATTTTCCCTTTACTTTTTTTTTTTTTTCTGTATCAGGGATCAAACTCAGGCCCTTGTGCGTCCAAGGTTGGCACAGTACCACTTGAGCTAAATACCCAACCCCTATCTTTCCTTTACTTTTAAAAGTTACATGTAATGAGATTGAATAATTTATACTCAAATGGATGTGCCTTCAGGACATACAAGTGAAATAAATAGGTCACAACTGTGTAAATATTGTATCTTTTCTCTGGTACAAGAAACTGAAGATGTAAATGAGTTCTAGAATGCATGATTGATATTGTGAAATAGTAAATATTCAAAGGGAAATGGGGTTTAGGAGTAAATAATGAAGAAAGAAAAAAATGATGGTTAAAAAAAGGAAACAAAGCTTGTGTATATAGGGGCGGGGGTGGTTGGGGAAAAATAAGAATTAAGTTGTGTCATATACTGGTACAAATGTGCATTGTGGAGTGTATTTGTGGTCTATGATGTATCAATAAAATATACCAAGAAAAGTTACACGTACAGTGTACAGAGTTCTACTCTGATTTTTTCCTTCAATATTTTAAAGTATTGCTCCACTGTCATTTTGAATTATGTATTTGTAGTCTGGGAAGGAAATCAGCTTTAGTGGTTGTTTATGTTTCTCTGTAACTAATAGGACTTTGTTTTTCCCTTTAGCTTTTAAAAGGATTTTTAAATCACTGGTTTTCATTGATATATGTGTAGATATGTGTAAGTGTATTTAATTTTTTGCCTCTTTGTTCTGTTATTTTAAGAGAAGGTGACATCAAGATTATATAACCTCTTATAGGATCTGCCAGGTTAATGTGTAAATATCGAGTTATTTCTCTGGTGTGAGAAACAGAAAGTGAAAATGAGTATCAACATATGTAATAAATATTGTGAAATAAGAATAAAATGTTCAAATGGGAGGAGGAAGGAGGGAGGGATCATGCCGGAAAGGAAAGAAGGGAAAGAAAAATAACAAAAGAAGGAAAAGTGGAGACAAAGCTTATGTAAATAGGAAGGATGGAGGGGTGGAAGGGAGGGCAGAGGAATGAGAAAAAACTAAGAAAAAGGGCCAGAGGGTTAGCTCAGTGGTTCCGGCGCCTGCCTCGCAAGCGCAAGGCCCTGAGTTCGATCCCCGGTAACCACATGTAATGCTGGGCGTGGAGACACGCCCACCAACAATCAACACCGCATACCACAATGCCGGACGTGGTGGCTCATGCCTGTCATCCCAGCACTCGGGAGGCAGAGACAGGAGGATTGCTGAGTTCGCGGCGGCTTGCCTGGGCACCATTGTGAGCTCAGGGCCAGCCTGAACTACAAAGCGAGACCCTGTCTCAAAAAAAAAAAAAAAAAAAAAAAAAAAAAAAAAAAAAAAAAAAAAAAAAAAAAAAAAAAAAAAAAAGAACTAAGATACATCATGTACAGGTACAAATTTCCAATGATAAATGTGATCATAATGTGTACCTACAATGTATCAATAAACTCAATTAAAAAATCAGCTAGGTTAACTTTTATTAACTTTTTTGACATGATATTGTTGGATGCATATACATATTCATGATTGTTATTTTCTTGGTGGAATGCCAATTTATATTTTATATTACTCTGTTATTTATGTTTGCATTATATTTATCTTACGTTGATATTGCTTTGC
>PVIC010049424.1:0-13162 GCA_004025085.1 Thryonomys swinderianus | reverse complement strand
GGGCGTGGAGACACGCCCACCAACAATCAACACCGCATACCACAATGCCGGATGTGGTGGCTCACGCCTGTCATCCCAGCACTCGGGAGGCAGAGACAGGAGGATTGCTGAGTTCGCGGCGGCTTGCCTGGGCACCATAGTGAGCTCAGGGCCAGCCTGAACTACAAAGCGAGACCCTGTCTCAAAAAGAAAAAAAAAAAAGAGGAAAATGACAAACACATATATACACAGATTCTGCATTAGAAATTTGATGTGATTTACACAAGCCAACAGAAGCCAAGTTGATAGTGACAGAAACATCATATTAGAATGCTGTTCAGGAACAGTATGTAATAATATGAATTTCCAGTAGGTGCCAGCAAAGCCCATAGTATCAGTCATTCTTCAAGGAAGGGTGTTTGAGGCTTCTGGAAGTACAGAATTTTGTCATTCTTACGAGGGTAAGTACTACAAGACTATGAAACATGCCCCTGGTTTGTCATCATTAGCCTGCTGAGATAACTAAACACCAATATTTAAAAATAGATTTTAGTTCTTAACGTTCTAAATCACTTGAATTTGTAGAAGCACCTACAACAGTAATGAAAAGGGTTGAATTCTATCACGCGTTTGTTACCGGCCAGGTACTACTCTCAATGTGCAAGGCTCTGGCACAACCCCACTTCTCAGAGAGTCTCCTGGGATGACAAGTCCTCCTTCTTCAGGAAGGGCTCAACCCTCCCTGGACCACTCTTAAAGCACAGTACTGGCCACGTGAGCTGTGCTTACAGCTCACCCATGCTGCCTAGGACAGGAGCTGGGCTAGCACTGCTAACCGATTAGTTAAGAGCACTTGACAGCATATGATAAGCAATTTTAAGTTTTCATTGGTATTTCTCGGAGCATTTATTATCTTTTAAAATAACATTCTTCCCTTAAGATGTATGTTAGCCCTTGGCTGGGTCCCTGCTGGGGCTTGTTCATGTTGGGCTTGTCTGGTGAGTTTCTAGGTGATTCACTAGAACGTTTTTTTCAGCATGAGTTTGGCTCATGATCGTGCAAAGCTTCCCCAACAGAACGGATGCGTAGGGAGTGGCTGGTATGGACCGTCCCAGCCTCTCTGAATGTTTGCCTTACAGTTGTAGAGCAACAGAATAAGAAATAAAAATGATGGAGCTGTCCTAGAACACACTGTTTACGTAAGCCTGCCTGCTCTCCTCCCCTTTCCCTCACTCTCCTCCCTTCTCTTCCAGTCCCCTCCCCTTCTTCCCTCTCTCTCCGCCCTTTCTTCCTCCATTTCTGTCAGAACATGACTTAGAAACTCGGGAGCCTTTCCAGCTGGCTCCTAAATAGCTATCCACACACCTTTTCCTTGAACTTATTTCTGTCTCTACGACAGTGTGGTGAATACATAAGGTGAAATTTCCAAAGATGATGGTAGGGCACGTGATTAAAATGTGAGGTTTCCTGTAGTTAGCCACCTGCGGCGATGCTCGGTTTGGCCCCCAGAGGGACCCCCAGCGCGTGGCAGAGCAGCAGAGGCGCTGACTCCTAACAGTGCAGGGCGGGAGAACAGCGAAGTAGGCCCCTGCTGCGCTGCCTGAGAACTCTGAGGTGAGGAATTCACACACGTACGAAAAGAGATATTAAAATGTGGGATTTAATAATAAGATGGCTATATTTGTATCCACAAAGTGATGTCTCCTGGGAAAATTTAATGTATTATTACAGAAATGACCTATGATCTCAAATGAAAATTTTAAAATACAGATAAAGATAGGTGTGTGTATAGATGAGCATGGGTGTGTGTGTGTGGTTGCTCCTTGCCTTACAGTGAGGCTTTAGTTCAGTGCCCTACTGTCAAGCTGAAAATAGCTTAAGTCCCAAATGCAGTTAGTATCCTTCTCTACTGAGCATGATGGCTTAGCACAGTCTCCCTTACGTACCTTCGGAACCCTTACATTAGCTTAGTTAGGCAAAATCGTGCAACATGAAGCCCGTTTTATAATGAGGGTGGGCTATATCATGTACTTTATGGATTACACTGGAGAATCTCTTCCTTATTAATACGACTGTGTGGTTGACTGGGAGCTGCAGCCAGATGCCGCCGCCCAGCATCCCGAGCAGGTGTATGGCACATCACTAGCCAAGAAAAGATAAAAATCCAAAGTATTATTTTTACTTAATGGTATCTATCACTTTGGCATCATCATAAAGTCAAAAAAAATTGCCCACTAAGCCGTCCTCCACTGGGGACAACTGTGTGTGTGTGTGTGTGTGAGAGAGAGAGAGAGAGAGAGACAGTCCTTTCTTCAACGTGGAGACCAACTCTAGACTCCACGTCTCAGAAATACTCAACAATTAACAAACCATCTTCATGAAAGGCAAACTGAGATCCCTTGTGCGCCAGGAATTTAATCGCAACTGGATCTGCCAGAAGGAGCAACCCCGCATGGCAGCCAGCACACTGCTCCCGAGTCTGCCCCGAACTGATGCTCACTCTCAGCAGTGAGCACGTTTTCCAACTGGCCTGGGATGGTCAGTTTACTCCTGGCATAAGTAAGCCCCTCAAAGTTTCCTAGGCTTATCCATAAATTATGTGATTACTCTATGAACAATTCCCCAGTTACCCCCATACCAGGGTGTGAAACAATTATGGATGTCAGGTCTGGGGTGGGCACAGCCTGACATCTTACAGACACAAGGCTGCACCTGCCCCTTCCCCCTGCCTCCTTCTGGATCTAGCAATCTCCTGTTTCCGGAGCCAAT
Organism: Thryonomys swinderianus; assembly: GCA_004025085.1. NCBI lineage: Eukaryota > Metazoa > Chordata > Mammalia > Rodentia > Thryonomyidae > Thryonomys > Thryonomys swinderianus. The sequence continues at coordinate 10,414 of PVIC010049424.1, read as the reverse complement.
TCCACCTCCAGACCAGGAAGGGGAACTCCCTGGCCTCCCTTCCGGACTAGCTACCCTAAATTCCCACAGGTGCCTTAGTACTCCATGGTCTTGAAACTCACTGGGTTTGGTACTCCACGCATCGTGACCAAAAAGCTCGTTCAGGACTTGTCATTTGTTTGCTCTTCTAACATAAACTAGAACTTGTTAGTGCCAGTTGCCTCGTGACTTGCTAATTTTCGTCCCAAAACAATTTATTTGGTACTTACCATTTTTTGTATCTCATCCTATCTCCCAGGGCTGGTTAACCAGGACTGCCAAGATACCACTGTACTCCTTTTCTTCAGATGACACCACTCAGCATCTCAATATCATTTACTAGGGAAAAATCCAGGATATTCTGTGATCACACTGGCCCGAAATCCCTCTTTTTCTGCTTAAACTGGCCAGAATTGGTTGTTATCCTTTCCAGCCAAAGGCCTGGCCAATTTCCTTCTTATCCTCTTTATTAATTTGAAGCCATGGATGTTGAAGAATATCCTCCCTTGCCAAACATCATTTTCCCCATGTCCTTGCTGCCTGTGAATTCTTATGATTTCTTCTGAGTTGTCCACTCTGGGTCCATTGTTGAGCCTCTTCCACTTACCTTGTATAAGAAGCTTCCAAATATTTTATTCATGTGAACTTTCTTTATATTATCATCTATTGAACTCAACAAAACAAAATATGAATGAGCCAGACCATTCCATCACTTCAATCCAGAAGACTATAAGACTTAGCCAAGTACCAAGACATCTGAGTTCTAGACTTTGGTTTTATTTTTACCTTAGGCCACCTAGTGCCTTCTCAAAAGTTTATTTTAGCCTACAACTATAATCCCTTTTTTGATGCTTTTTATCTTGATCAGGAATAGTACTATCTTTCATGTGGGCATTTAAGCATCGGAGTAGTTTCATTCTCTATGCTGGTCAAAGCACAACCCCTGCTTATTGAGTCTAAACCTGACACACACACCAAGTACAGCATACTACAGTCACCTCCCACCGAATTTCCTTCAATCTCACTTGCTTTTACAGGGGCTCACCAACTTGACACTCTATAATCTGGCTGTCCCTCACACAATCATCAACCGTACTGCTGCTTAGCTCTTCCTAACAACAATTCCAAGAAAGAGATCCTTAATTTAATAGTTCTCAACTGGGCTGACCATAAAAATTGCTAGAGCATTTTGAAAAAGCTCGTATGATAGGGCTGCAAATAAGACTTCCCAAATCAGTTTCCAGCACTGAGGCATGAACTTGTGTACTTTGAGAATGGGCTTTGCAGGGTTATGACGTAAATCAGCGGCTGCATCACTGCTGAATTGCTAGAATCAGCGAGCAAATCTCAGGCTTCTTGGTGTTATATTTAAGGTACCAACTTCTTTTCGTTTTTTTTTAGTCAGAGTCTCACTTTGTAGTTAGGCTGGCCCTGAACTCACTATGGAGCCCAGGCAAGCCTCGAACTCAGCGATCCTCCTGCCTCTGCCTGAGTGCTGGGATTACAGGTGTGAGCCACCACGACCAGCATTGTGGCATGTGGTACTGATTGCTGGTGGGTGGGAGTCACCACCCCCAGCATTGCTGGATGTAGTTACCTGAACTCAGCACCTTGAACTTGCTAGACGAGTACCGGAACCACTGAGCTGACTCTCCAGCCCCACGTACCAATTTCTGCTTGAAGCCTTATCTCTCCTTTTTCTTTACATATCCCCAAATCTGGCCCCAAGTAATTATCATAGTTACTGTTTCCTGAATGCAGCCTGACTTCATGCCTTTAATTAGTCTGTTCTTGCCCCTTGGGGTATCATTTCTTCACCACTTCTATTTCTCTGAATTATGTATTTTCTCAGAGGTTAATCTTAAATGGAACATTCTGATAAAAAGGCATTTAAAGTATTTACAGTAGTGCTTGAACTACAATGAGCTTCCAACTGATTAATGTTATTATGATGATAAACAATGCATTTTACCTCTATGATGACCTTGCTACCCCTATGTAAAAAATACTTTTTGCTTTCTCTGTATTTCTATTGCACTCTCTTTCTACTACTGTTAGGGCTCCATTCAACTATTTTTGCACCTATTCTACCTTCCTGGTGAAGTGCAAATTTGTTGGTGAGCTTTGTCTTGCTTAAGGTTTATATAATGTTCAAAACCCCAGGAGAAGCTAAAGAAATATTTAATCTTTTAAATTGAATTCTTAGTGTTTTATGTGGACTGTCAACTCCTCTAGAACCAGATGTTCTGGGGGCATTTCTTGCCTTCTTGCTCAGCATGTTTTGTCTCAGATGAGCATGGGAGAGGCCTGACTTATAGCCCTTTAAATTAAAAGTGTGTTTATGTGGCAAGAGAATTTCCAATTAGAGCTGAGCAAAAGAGACACGAACATTTGTTGAGTACATACCGTCTGCCAGGACACTGGTCTATCTGCCGTTGGAATAGCAGTGTCACATGGGTCACTTCTGACCTATCTTGTGTTCTTCACTCCCACTACTTGTTTAATGTAACATCTGTGTTTGATATTTGCTTAGCACACACCTCTACTTGTTCCTGAGCATTTTAAAGAGGAAACAGCTCACTGCATGGCAATATCAGGCATTCCAATATTCCTCTGAGTGTTCAGAACAGAAGAGTTCTGCAGGGCAGAATCTGTGACTGATGCATTAGTAGAGTTTAAAAAAATATGTACTGGGGGCTGGAGGATTAGCTCAGTGGTTCCGGCGCCTGCCTCGCAAGTGCAAGGTCCTGAGTTGGATCCCCGGAAACCATATACAATGCTGGGCGTGGACACTCACGCCCACAACAATTAATACCACACACCACAGTGCCGGGCTCACGGCTGTAATCCCAGCACTCGGGAGGTAGAGACAGGAGGATTGCTGAGTTCAAAGCTTGCCTAGGCTACATAGTGAGCTCAGGGCCAGCCTGAACTACAAAGCGAGACCCTGTCTCAAAAAAAAAATGTACTGTTACCAGCCAAGTTTTGATAATTTGTGGTTATTATCAGCCAGATGGCTGTTTAAATGATTTTAAGAGGATGAGTTTCAGGAATTTTGGGTCTTTTCCAAATCTATATTAAGAGAGGTGAGAGTTTGGGGTTTAACGTTATGCCCCTATGAACAGTATCAGAAATACAGCTCTACTTTGCTAGGGTAAGGGAAAAAATGGCTCTATAACACATGCTCCCATGTTGAATGGTAGCTAGTGTTATGGCAAGAATAAATGCATAACTTGTTGTTCAAACTGGGACACTTGGAACAAAAGAGAAAATTCAGACTATCTCAGGCAAATTGGGATTCAGCTATCACAGGGCATAGATCATTTCCACTGGAATGGAGTTAGTGACAACTTCTTTCAACTCCAGAGAAAGTCCCAAGGGTGAAGGTGTGAATCCTGAGAGCCAGTACAAAGATATTTTGGATATGCTGGATTCTTTCTGAAATGACTAAACAAACCTGGGCTATAGACCTAATAAATCCTTGCAGTTCAACTTAATGTAAGACCAGCCTTTTCAGTTGAGAGTAAGTCATACACAGAATCTGCTGAGGAAAATTAGAGCTCTCTTGAAAATACTACACTGTTGTGGTGAATAGACATGGATTCATCATAGCTGTGTGTTATTATAATCATAAAATATTGACAAGAACAGAATCATATGAACATGGCTTTTTGTTATTGATTAATCCTGAGTAACAGGTTGGTCCTTTTGAAGTGGTACTTCCTTTTAAGGGTCTCTTTCAAGCTTAAAGAAACTTCCGAGGGCTTTAGTAGGAATGTGACCCTCTAGTTGGAACCCTAACCCTAAGCTTTTTAGCTTCCAACCACATTTATTATCAAATAAAGCAGATTGTGTGTGGGTGCTTATTTTATCTACTCAGGTCCACTAGAGACCTGCATCTCTTAGGCACATCTCTCTTAAAGAGGTATGGCTCTATCCCTTCCCAATGCAGCTGATGGGAAACTGTTTCTCAAAAGTGTTATTAAGCCATAAACAAGCTCTTCAAATCACCATGGAGAGTGTTTCAGATAGCTGGGATTCGAGGATTCCTTATGCATAATGTGGGTCTCTGGTGACCTACTTACCATAAGTCTTTCACACACTCCCTTTGAACTGTGATGAAAGTAGTCTACACAAAAGCTGACAGGCACAGCCTATCAAATTAAATCCCAAACCAGACCTTGATGTTAAAATCCTGATACAGAAAGGACTTACCAAGTTAAATTTACATGTGAGGATCATGAGTTCTTAGCATCCAGAGAAAACCCAGACTTTTGTACTCAGAATGACAATAGTTTCACTTGAAGACAACACAAGTAAAATAATTTCTATGCAGGTTCATGTTTAACCAATACATAATGCTTAAAATGGAAAGACGGAAAAAATTTAAAGTACTCTTCTGAGTCTGGAAACACTTAGAATTTGTTAAAATATGAGCTTTAAAGCCTTTTACCATTTATGTTAAATACAAAAAGGAACAAATAACACGGCAAAATAAGTGTGTGCTTTCAAGTACTTGCCATAGTCACTTTTCCAATTTCTTTTCAAAAAGGAATATTTTTGGAGGACAATGTTTAATATGTTAGTAGTGGCTTTTGTCACAGTTCAGCCTCAACAGAGAAGAGCAATTATCTGATTTCACAGTGATTTTTTTTCTAGTCCTTCATTAGTTATATGAGAATGTTTGGACAGAAATATACAATGGTGTCATATCTAAATTGCAAACTGAACCAAATCAGGAGCTCAGAATGCTAACTGGCCCCGTGGTAGAGTGGTTAAGAGTACATGGCCTAGAGCTGGAACTGGATTTGGTTTCAAGCTCTAGGATTTGGGGCAAGTTTCTTATTCTAAGCTTAAACCTTTGCACTTACCCCCTGATGGTGAAATCCAGGTCTAACTGAGCCACACACCAGTCTCCCAGGTCCTGAGAGAGCCCTTGGCCCTGGGTAGACTAAGTTGAGACCAAAGCGAGTGTTGAGTTAAAAGGCATACCGTGGCCAGAGATTGCCCAGTCCTCCCCAATGCTGGGCCCTTCCAATCCCCAGTAGCCACTGAAAACTCCTGCCACCCCTTGTGCTATATAACCCCCTATACTGCATTCATTAAACGGAAGTGTTCCAAAAACCTCTCCAGAGTCTGGTGTGCGGGTGAGGCGCACCATAAAGTTCCCGTCACTCAGGCAGTCCACAGGCCCAAGATAGCTCAGTGACCACTTTTTTTCTTGGAAAATTTTATAGTTGGAACTGAAAGAAAGAAACCAGTACTTTTCTGGACACATAAACTGTAAGATACAGACAGCAAGATGTTATAGGTAGTTAGACATCTTGCAGACAGGCAGGCTGGCCCTGGAAAAGCCCACACAGAAACCAACTTGTAGGTTAGTGCTGCCCAAAACTACTCCACTCACATAGGTAAACAGCAGTGATTGATATTCTAAGTAGGGGCCAGTCTCCCTATGATAAACAACAGTGCTTGCTATTCTAAGTAGGCGCCAATCTCTGGGATGGAGGTCCACCCATCTCTCCCAGAAAAAACTCCAGACTAAAAATTGTTGTATGCTTGTTATGTGACTTGATTTCTCATTGGATACCCATTTAATCAGTATTATCTGAGCAACTAGTAATCTTATTGGTTGATCATGTTTTGTCCATTTTGTGATTTATCATTGAAATCAATGTTACCTAGGCCACTGTATTTACAATGTTACTGGTTGACTGTAATTTTGTCCCACCTTAAATCTGCCTCACCTTGTGGCTTTGCTCCATTAAAAGCCCACTGGGAAGTGAGGTGGGTGGGTCATTCCTTCTGAGATCCCCTTCTGTCTCTCTTAGGCAGAAGCTTTCTTTCTCAATAAAGTTTTCCTACTCTTAACCTCTGTCATTCCTAAAATTCATTCTTTGATTTTAGAGAACACAAACTCATGGTTCAGGCTATCTAGCAGGTCAGGAGCTAGGCTTGCTCCCCTGTATCAAAGGTTTTTAAGGAGTACCTTCTGTAAGATGAGCCTGAAAAGGCAGAGGGGTTGTGGAGTGAAAACCTGCACAGATGCACAAGCAGATGCACAGAGAAGAACAGTCACAGGAAAAGGAGAGAGTCTTAGAGGCATACGAATCTGTTGTTCCTGAGCAGAGACTCATTTCTTCCCCCCAGATCTCAATATCCACATTTAATTTCCCTTTCATCTTAAGCTAATTTTTGGTCTTTCTTGTTATAATAAAACATCCCTAACTAATATGCCCAATTTATTCAAAGCTTCCTAATGAATCAGGCAATATTCTGTTAGATACTTCATTAAGTTATTGAAACAACCTATAAGATTGGTAATATTTTATGCAAGAAGAGACTTTAGAAATCCAACTACTACAAAAGAGACAACTCTTTCAAGATGTTCTACAAGTGTCCCAAATCAGTCCAAAACAGAGCCATTTTTCCATCTGTTAAATGAGATAGGGTGTTTCTACTGCCTGAAAATGCACCTCTCCTTCCTGACTCAGTGCCAAGTTCTTTTCACTTTGAGGTATCAGGATCACTTAATGTTCTAAGAGAAGACTGTTCCAATGTTACTCAAGTAATGAAGGCCCCTGAGTAGTTACTTTCCTCATTGCCAACTACAATTACATGTGCAACATTTTATTCACTTTTTTACTTTTGTATGTTCCTACACACTATCCTATGTGAATTCTACCATGGCAGGAACCTGTCAGTGTTGTTCACCACTGTAGCCCCTGCATCTAGCAGAGGGAAGGTAAGTGTGCTTGAATAGATTAAAGATTCCTGAGTGTTTCCCTTCATGTATCCACGAGGCAGCATTCAACAATTTTCAACACTTATTTATCAACTAGTACATGCAAGGCCCTGGGCCTTTGAGACAAAGACAAATGAGATACAGCCTCTCTCCTGAAGCATTACAATACAGGCTTAAGGACTAGCCTGAGAAATAATGACAGTATGAGGGGTGAAGTGTTACAAGAGAAACATGAACAAAGTGGTGTGGTTGAAAAGAAGGATCTAGTTAAGACATGGATCCAGGAGATCAAAGTCATGAAAAGAAAGTTTCAGGGTTCAAATCATCAGATTACTTATAAAGTCTCTACTCTGACAGATTTGCCCTGTAGTATATTCCTTCCTACTATATATTACTTTCTCATGTATACTCTTCTCAATCTGAAACTTGCCAGAGTATTTTCAAGTAGAACAGAATAGCTACCACAACTATGGTGGTCTAGAATCATCAGAATGAACTAGGGTAATTTCCCCTACACGACAGTTTCATGGGATCGAGAACAGTAGTGGGGAAGTAAGAGAACAGTTCTCTGCATGTATATGACAAATAAACACTTCTCTAGGTTAATGAAATAACTTATACCTTCAATTTAATGTAGATCTGTACATGGCAACCCTACAATTTTGACTGCAGCAATAGTAGTAATGTGTAAGTTATATGAAATTAGTACTGTTACCCAGTGGTTCTCCCTTACTACTGGTTTTGTTCTCTGACACCACAGAGAAAATATTACATGAAAATATTACATGGAAAATATTACATGAGAAAATATTACATGGAAAATTCCAGAAATAAAGATTCTCAAGTTTTAGAATGCAAGCCATGCTCTAAGCACTGCAATAAAATCTCTCATCATCAGGCCGGAGATTTAGCTCAGTGGTTCCAGCACCTGCCTCGCAAGCGCAAGGTCCTGAGTTCGATCCCGGTAACCACATAGAATGCTGGGCGTGGTGACTCACGCCCACCAGCCATCAATACCACATACCACAGTGCCGGGTGTGGTGGCTCACGCCTGTAATCCCAGCACTCGGGAGGCAGAGACAGGAGGATTGCTGAGTTTGCGGAGGCTTGCCTGGGCTACATAGTGAGCTCAGGCCAGCCTGAACTACAAAGCGAGACACTGTCTCAAAAAAAAAAAAAAATCTCTCATCATCCCACACTCTCCTGTCTGGGATGTGAATCTCCCCTTTGTCCCACTGTATCTTTTGGTATACACAACTTGCCCATTCATTAGTCACTTCATAGACATCTTGTTATCAGATCTCTGTCATGGGATCACAATGCTCATGTTCAAACACCCTTAGGGAAAAGCCCAATACCAGGTCACTGTGTCATTCACTTTCCTTCATTTCATCTTGTTTGCCTATATAATCTCATATTATCACAAGAGGAAGGGTGGTACAATATTTTGAGACAGAGAAAACATAGTTTTTACTGTAGTTTATTGTTACACTAACGTCTATTTCATTGTTGTTATTATTATTAATCTCTTACTGTGTCTAATTTTAAGTTAAAATTTATTTTAGGCATGTATGCATAGGAAAAAGAAACTATATATAAAGGTTAGTACCATCCAGTTTCAGGCATCCATTAGTGGCCTTAGAAAATATGCCTCTCAGATGGAGGACACTACAGTACACATAATTTTTAAGAGCAGGAGCGGAAGTGAGAGTAAAGATGCTCATTAAGTAGTTATGTATGAAAAAATGGAGTTCTCTTGAATCTCACAGTTACCCCATAATACTCTTGTTGACACTGAGCCTGGATGCAAGTTTCCATGTAGCCTGTGCTGAGAAGCCCAGGGCTATAGTACAGTCAGGGTTTTCCTTCCATAGTACCAGATCTTTTCCTTGATGGTGAGATTAGAGGAAAATGGTTTTTGATTCTTTTTTTTAAACATTCAACTCACAATGTTCCTCTATGAAGCACTGTTCTCATTACATGGACTAATGGGTGATTAATGGGTAATTACACACAGGCTCTATCTTTTGGATGCCTATCTCCTTTCTTGTTGTTAATGTTTAACCAGGTCACCCTTGTGTTAGGAACGCGTGTTCTATTAGGATCCAGGATAGACCTCTTTTTTCTAGATTACTCCCATATTTTTATTATTTATTAGGAATGATTCAAAGTAAATTTCCCTTTGGAGTTTACCTGTGCATGCGTGTGAAGGACTGGGGTTGACTTCAAGGAATAAGGGTTTTGGCAAACCATCAAGATATACCAGTTACCTGGTGAGAGCCTACAACCTATGCAATGGGAGAAAAGATGTAGATATGATGTAACTGTGTACAGTTTTAATTTGGGAAGTTAGAATATCTGGCATCGCTACCACGTACTTACGTAGTGGTCCTCAATATCAGATCCCATTCCCACTTAAAACACACAAGCACAAAATTCTCATAAAGAGACAGGCAAATATAACAAATGTTGTATGATGCCCTAACTTTGAAGAATTGTGAGTTGAAAAAATGAAAGCAATTTCAAAATTATAGTAAATACTTTCTTTATAACCAAAACATCCATCTACTGACTCATCTAGTATTTATTGGCACCCACTTGCGAAACCAGCTGCCCGTCTCAGCGGCAGATAGAATTTTGTCTTTGCCATTTACTTGCTTAATGTCGGCGGTCCAGTTATTTACCTGCGTGCCTCAGAGGGCTCCCAGCTCTGTAAAATGGGTACACACATTACAGTTTTCTCACACGTTGCTCTAGTATTAAATATAATACTGTAGGTCTATACAGTGCTAACGGGAATTCGACACTGCGGTAATGTAATTAACCTCCGGTTTCTTTCAGCACCATGGTTAACGTCAGGTATCTTGGAGGGTCTGGAAATATCCTTAATCAAGTGAAGCTGTGTGTAAATAGATGAATTTCCATCGAAGGAATCTCATATCTCTAAGAAGGGGCCTAGACACATGGATAACGAAGAGAGGTCAGAACCCAGCACGGACAGAGGGACAAATTCTACGTGGCCTTCTCCAAGGCAACTCAATGATGCCGGCTCCGCCAACAGAGGGCCCGCATTTGAGGGGGGTCACCTGAAAGGGCCCAGCGAGCCGCAGGCCCCGCCGAGCCAGCTCTCACCCCACCCGGGATGGGCCGAGACGTGCATCTTCTCCGGGTGCGCCACGGTTTTGCTGACCAGGCCCAGCCCTGAGCCGCGACATCCGGTCCTGGGGCTCCGGCCCGCCCGTCAGTCCGCCCCTCCAGCCGCAGAGCCGGTCGCCCCCGCGCGGCCGCCGTCGCCCACTGCGCATGCTCCCGGCGGTGGGAGCGCCGGCGAGGGCGGGCGGCGGGCGGCGGGCGGCGGGCGGCGCTGGGCGCGGGTCCCACAGGCCGGGCATTCCCCAGACACGCAGCGGCGGCAGAGCGGGCCCGGGCGGCGGCGTCCTGGAGACCCCGGAGCGATGGAAGCGGCGCCGGCGGCGGCCGAGGCGGCGGGGCTGGAGGAGCTCGGTGGGTGTCGCGGGCGGGGCGGGGGGCGGGGTGCGGGTCGGTGTGTGCGGCGGCTGAGGCGGCAGCGGCCGTGCATCCGGGTTCCAGCTGCTATGGCAGGACGGGAGGGAGGTGTGTGTGTGTGTGTGTGTGTGTGTGTATGTGTGT
>PVIC010049423.1:0-13215 GCA_004025085.1 Thryonomys swinderianus | reverse complement strand
TGTCTTTTAATTGGCCCACTGAGGCCATTGACATTAATGGTTATGACTGATATGGACATCTTCAGAGTTGCCATGTTTCCCTGTTCTTGTTTTTTTTTTTTTTTCCTTCCTTGCTTTTCCCCTTCTCTATTTAGTCTCTTGTTTGCCCCAATGAATTCACTCTCCTGGGTCTCGTGGGTATGGAATTTTCTGTGTTTTTTTTTCCAAGATATTCTTTAGAATGATTTGGAGTGCAGGTTTCATATTTGTGAAGTTTTTCAAGTGCTCTTTGTCATGGAAGTATCTTATTTCCCCGTCTATTCTGAAAGGTAGTTTTGCAGGATACAACAGTCTAGGTTGGAGGTTGTTTTCCTGCAATGCTTGAAATACTTCCCTCCAGGCTCTCCTTGCGTTGTTTGTGTTGAAAATCTGCTGTGATCCTAATGGGCTTCCCTTTTTAGGTGGTTTTCTTCCTTTCTCTCACTGCTTTCAGTATTTCATTCTTTTGTTGTGTATCTGATAATTATGTGTCTAGGTGTAGATATTTTTATGTCACGGTGTTTTGGAGTCTGATAGGCCTCATTTATTTGTATGTGTATTTCTTTTCCTGTGAAGTTTTCTCTTGTTATCTCTGACATTAGCTTTTTTATGTCTTTTACACTGTCTCCTGCTTCCTCAGTGACTCCAGTCTTATATTATTTTTCTTTGAGTCATCTGGAAGCTGTTGAATTGATTTCTCATGGTCCCTTGCTCTTTTCCATAGATTATATCTTTCCTGCTTGTTGGCTGCTATGCTATCCTCCAGGTCTGAGATTCGCTTCTCTGCCTCATTCATCCTACTGTTCAAGCTTTTGTTCTCCTTCATCATTCCCTGGAGCTCTGATTGAAGCTGTTTAAAAGGTTCAATTGCTTCTGCTATCTTGGATTCTATCATCTTGCTGATCTCTTCTTTAATGATGTCTTTCACTGTAGACAGTATTCCTGTTTTGATCTCAGAGATGAGTTCTCATTTCCATTTTACTAGATCTGCTTTAGTTACCATGTCCAAGAGTCCTGGGGCTTGAGTTTCAGTTTGCCCTGTTTCTCTTTTCTCTGAATTTTCCTGTGGTCATGATCTTTGTGTCTGGTTTTGGTATATTTTCTCATTTCTACTCTTTTGTTGTTACTAATGCTATTGTTTGCCTGATGACAGGGCAATGTTTATTGCAGGTCTCTTTCTTTCTATTATCCATTAGCCATTTTGATGATGTTGGTTTTCCCTACCCAGGAACAAGGGATATCTTTTCACTTTCTGATTTCCTTTTCTATCTCGTTTTTTCTATCTCATGGGGCTCTTTGGATGTGGCACCTTCCTGGAGTGTCCTCCTTGAATCTGTAATGACTCTTGAAAGTTCTCAGTTCTGACACATCACGGGAGGTATTTGAGCAGAACAATCACATCATGTTTGTTACCATAATACAATCAATACCAATATCAGTATTTAACACAGTAAATAAAATGAAAAGTTTTGTTAAATCCTATTCTGGAGACTTAGAGCATATGAATTACCTCTATGTCCCTATGCCAAAATTTAGAATTAATCAGCAATGTGCATGCAACATGTAGATCATAAATGCACCCGCTGAACCCTTTGGCAATAAGAGGTCACTGGAGAATCAGGGAGGTAGGGGGACAGAAGGAGAGAGAAATAGGGTTAGCAGATTTATGAAGATCACCTATACTCTAGAACCTCATATATGCCAGCGGGTAATAGAGGATAAAAGGGCGTATATAAAATAGTACTGGGCGGGAGGGTTAGCTCAGTGGTTCCGGCGCCTGCCTCACAAGCGCAGAGTCCTGAGTTCGATCCCTGGTAACCACATACAATGCTGGGCATGGAGACTCACACTCACCAACCATCAATACCACATACCATAAGTGCCAGGCGTGGTGGCTCATGCCTGTAATCCCAGCACTCGGGAGGCAGACACAGGAGAATTGCTGAGTTTAAGGCTTGCCTGGGCTACATAGTGAGCTCAGAGCCAGCCTGAACTTCAAAGCGAGACCCTGTCTCAAAAAAAACAAAACAAAACTACCAACTGTTTGCTGTAAGACCATTGGAGATCTTGTACACCTTCTTATAGTAGTATAGGAGAAGAAATAGGGCAGCCTAAGAGTCTTTTACTTCTGGGTATTGCTTCTGACAAGAAGATAGGAGAAGGTGTGGGGTCAAGGGGTGAGTAGAGGGATCTAGGAGTAGATGGCAAAATAGAAGCTAGATTCACCCCCCCCCTTTTTTTTTTTATCTTACCTGGTCCTCAGCATGGCTGCAGTGTGGAGGGACGCAGGAAATGGCCCTGCCTCCTCTCGGACCTGGGTTCTCACAACGCAGCTCCGGGATGGGGTTGGGGCCAGCCGGCGGGCCTCAGTCCTCTGTGGTGGGGATGGCACCTGGGGTCTGTATCCGACTCCTCACTGCACGGCTCCTGGGTGCAGTGGGCCGGTGGGCAGGCCTCAGTTCTCCGCTGCTGCCGCTGCCACCACCAGGAATGAGTGGCACCTGGGGTAGCCAAGTCATCTGCGCTGGCTTTTGGTGGAGTGGGCTGGTGTGCAGTCCTCAGTCCACCTCTGCTGTCACCACCTCCAGGAATGGAATGGTGCCCAGAGCAGCCGAGCCGTCTGTGCCACTCAGGGCGGAGCGGGCAGGTGTGCAGGCCTCAGTCTGCCTCCGCCCCTGCCGCTGCCAGGAATAGAATGGTGCCCAGAGCAGCCAAATCGTCTGTCCCACTCGGGGTGGAACGGGCCAGTGTGCAGGCCTCAGTCTACCTCCGCCGCTGCCACTGCCAGGGACAGAATGGTGCCCAGAGCAGCCGAGTCATCTGTGCCACTCGGGGTGGAGCGGGCCAGTGTGCAGGCCTCAGTCTGCCTCCACTGCTGCCGCTGCCAGGAACAGAATGACTCCCAGAGCAGCCGAGTTGTCTGTGCCACTTGGGGTGGAGCAGACAGTGTGCAGGCCTCAGTCCACCTCCGCCGCTGCCGCTGCCAGGGATGGAATCGTACGTACTTTTTAAAACAATTGTTGCTTTGTCTTACAATTTTTTTTTTCTTTTTGAGACAGGGTCTCGCTTTGTAGTTCAGGCTGGCCCTGAGCTCACTATGGTGCCTAGGCAAGCCGCCGCGAACTCAGCAATCCTCCTGTCTCTGCCTCCCAGTGCTGGGATTATAGGCGTGAGCCACCACGTCCGGCATTGTGGTATGCGGCGTTGATTGTTGGTGGGCGTGTCTCCACGCCCAGCATTATATGTGGTTACCGGGGATTGAACTCAGGACCTTGCGCTTGCGAGGCAGGCGCCGGAACCACTGAGCTAACCCTCTGGCCCGGTCTTACAATTTTATAGTTACTGTCCTTTCTATTTTTTCTTGAAATGTATTCATTGAGAAAACCAGATTATCCTATGGCATTTGAAAAATATTCTAAATTTTTTTTGTTTGCATACCCATGATGTTATTTAATGTATTTCTCTGTCCTCTGTATTAACTGAAAACTTAAAAGATCTAGAGGTGTACCTGATTCATCTTTCACCTTTTGCTTAGAACACATCATGATGGTGGCCTGTTTGGTTGTTTATATGATGTGAGGAGCCTGGTTCTGTGTATTTCATTAGGCCAGTAAATGAGTCTCCATTTAGTAGCTGGGATATTTCTGTAAGAAATTTCCTCTTGTTTACTATTAGGATACCTCAGATTCCATATATATCAGAGAGGCGGGATAAATGCCTAATCCTCCCATTCATTTACCTATTTTCACAGTAACCTTTATTCTTGTCAAGACAAAACCCCATACCCCCTTTTTATGGCAATACTTCGAATCACACCTAAGGCTTGTCATATACTAGGCAAGCATACAGCCACTGAGCTATCCCATGCCTAGGTGATCAGTTTTTAAAAATCATGTGTGCTCATGGATTTAAACATTTGACACCACTCCATTTGGTGCATTTCAAATTTGATGCTGAAAATATTTCATCTTTGGCCAGTGAGAGCCTCTTTCACTTGGCTCCTCATTCCTTCTGCCACAACCCTAATCCCTTGAGAGCTTCTTTGCTTCTTAGGATAACAAAGTAAGACTCATCTTACATATTTCCTGTCCCTTTTGAGAGTGAAAGGGAGTGGTGTTAATGTCAGGACAGTGGTGTATGCTGGGACAAAGCCAAGAGAGTATTTGGTCATATACAAGTATGTGTGTACACATAGCCTCTATGTCGGGCTAGGTCTGCAGCTCCCTCTTGTGGTCCATGTTGTGCAGCTGGCTGATGAGGGGATCCACAGAAGTGAAGGGGAGAGGCTGTCCTTCCTAGAGTTACATCTTTCGAAAGGGAAACCTTTTTGTATCCCTTGGGTGGTGGTAGATCTAGGTAATTGCCTGAGGTCTGTCCTGGGGAGATGTTTCATCAAAGAAATTGGGCCCTTCTTAGAGTGTGCCCTGAGTATTGTGTACAAGCTACTTATACTTAAATAGATTCAGTACTTGTTTTATTTCTGCTAAGGAGCAAGTAGGAGAATCTTTGTTTCTTGGGAACTAGCTTTTCCAAGTCTCCTTTTCCCCCTTGTAGCACAGGTTGGATTTATTCACATCTGAGGTGGGGAAAATACCTGACAGGAATATGTTTCTCTGAAGTCCACTTCTTCTAAATTCTGGCAGGATCTCTCAGTCTTGTCATCATTGATATTTTGTGCTAGATAGTTATCAGGGGGTGGTGTTGGTGTTCTCAGTGTTCTGTGCATTGTAGGATGTTTAGCTACTTATGCAAATAGCACCCTCTAGCTGTGACAATTACAGATGTTGCTGGATATTGCTAGATGTTCCCTCTCTGAAGAACAATATATCTTAGTTGAGAAACTGTTTTCACATTCAGGACACTGTTTTCACACTTAGGACTGCTTCTAAGGACCAGATCTGCTTTCTGCTAAATTTAAAGCTCTAACCTGACTCCTAGAAAACAAAAGACTTTTACCAGGAATCACTTAGGTGGAAAGTATTGCAAAAGAAAGTCAAGAACTGTTGGAGGAGAAACTCAGAGTAGAGGTCTGGAATTCTACTATGAGCAATGTACAATGCTTCCCATCATGCATGCAGGTTTTTAGGGAAGCCCCTACCACAAAATCTCCACAGCACAGTGAATATTTGGTGGTTAACTTGCCCTTATTTGGAGGGGGTCACTTAGTGCAGGAGAGCCAGCTATAATCTTTCTTACATAATTTCTCCAAAGGCATATAGTAGGGTTATGGATATGGCTCAGCAATACAGTACTTCCATAGCATTTTGGAAGCTCTGCATCAGAGTCCTGGTGCTGGGGAAGAAAAGGTACACTGTAGATACTAAATATTCAGTGAATGGATGAAAGACCTGAATGTCTACTTTTTCTAGTAATTAAAGACTCTCCTGAGGGTTCTCAGTGAGAAGAAACTCTACAATAAATTACTTTCCCCATCTTCTCTATCTGGAATTCATCTCTAGTGCTGGTGTTACCAATTACAGTTGTACCAAATTTATTGAATTTTAGAGTAGATTTTTCTACTTTTACAGAAGAAAAAGAATTTTGATGGAATTGGTCTAAATAATATGGATTGCTTTGAACAGTGCTGTTTTCTTAGTATTGTCTTGTGATCTTAAACATACATCTTTCCATTTATTGATATCTTTAATTTCTTTCAGCAGTGTTTTATTGTATGTCTCTTCTGTTGTTGGTTATATTTATTCCTTAATATTTGATTCTTTTTAATTTTTTAATTTTTTTGAGACAGGGACTCACTTTGTAGTTCAGGCTGGCCCTAAACTCACTATGTAGCCCAGGCTAGCCTTAAACTCAACAGCATCTTCCAGCTTCTGCCTCCCAAGTGCTGGGATTACAAATGTGGGCTACCACACTAGACCTTGTGGTATGTAGTAAGGATTGAACTTGGGGCCTTGCATTTGCCAGGCAGCCACTGGAACCATTAAGCTAAATCCCTGGCCCATTTGATTCTTTTAAAATAATATTGTAAATAATGTAATTTTATTAAAATTTCCAATTTACAGTGTTCAATGTGTGTGAAAAAAACTGGCTTTTGTTTGTTGACTCTGTATTGTAATTTTGGTAAATGTATTAGTTGCAACAGCTTATTGGTGAATCTGTAGAGTTTACTATACATACAATTATACCATTTGTTAACAGAGATAATTTTACTTCTCCTTTCTAACTTGGATTCCTTTTATTTAATTTTCCTTATCTAAGGACTCTGGCAAAATTTCCAGTATTATGTTGAGTAGAACTGGTGATGTGGATATCTATGTTTTGTTTCTGATCTTAGAGGAAATGCTTTCAATGTCTTTCACTGGTTGTTACATTAACTGTACCCTTTTTATTTTTTATTTACATTTTATTTTATGAAACATAAAACAAGTTCACATTGTATATTGTTATCTTTAAAGCATTACTTGGGTACAAGGCATAAACCAAAAAGAAACAGATAATAAAATTTTCATTTCAATGAGCTAAAACAAGCTGTGGCCTTTTCACATAGAGCTTTTTTATGTTGAGGTATTTTTCTTCTATTTGTAATTCTTTTTATTTTTTGGTATGTTGAATTTTTTCAAAAAATTTTTTGAGCAATTTAAATGCTCTGCATTTTGTTAATGTGGTACACTGCATATTAGTTGCCATGTATTTAACCATGATTGTATTCTAGGAATGTGTCCCTCTTGGTCATGATTTATAATTCTCTAAAGTGCTGTTGAATTCTATTTGCTAGTACATTCTTGAGAATTTTTTCATCGATATTCATAAGATATTGGTCTGTAGTTTTCTGATACTATCTTTGTCTTTGTTATTAGTGAGGATTATTCTGCCCTCATAAATAAATTTGAAAATATTTTCTCCAACTTTCTGGAAGAGTTTGAGAAGGATTGGTGTGGTTTTTGTTTAAGTACTTGGTAGAATTCACTACCAAGTGAATCTATTTGTGTTGGATTTTTTTTTTTTTGAGACAGGGTCTTGCTTTGTAGTTCAGGCTGGTCCTGAGCTCACTATGTAGCTCAGGCAAGCCTCAAACTCAGCATTCCTCATACCTCTGTCTCCTAAGTGCTGGGATTATAGGCTTGAGCCACCAAGCCGAGATTTTTTTAGGGTTAGAGTTTCAGGCTTTTGCCTAGGTTGACTTTGACTTTGTGATTCTCTTGACTTGGCCTCCTGAGTGTCTGGGACTCTTAAATGCATACTACCATGCCCAGTTCTGTTGGAGGTTTTTGATTATGTTAGGTCCCAAAATCTCCATGCTGTCAGTAAGCATTCCGGAATGTAATCAACAAAGGCACTTTATTATTCCACTGCATGCAGAGGAGGTCCACCATAGCAAGCTGGCAACCCCATCCCCTTGCAGCACACATTTTTATTGACAATTTTAGGTCACAAACATGCGGGGACCTTTCTTTACATGATTAGCTACAACAGGGGTGGGATTGTACTTGTCTTTTACTATTGGAGGATTATCCTCATTTTATTCGACCCTTTAGCAACCAGGATGGAATCCTCTGTTGTTTCCCTTTGGTCTATTTTTAGGCAACAAACCTGTAACAGATCAGTGTGAGGAGGACAGGCAATTTCCCAGTTATCCCAATTTCCCATGGTTACAAATTTCCCACATTTTTTTTTGAGACAGGGTCTCGCTTTGTAGTTCGGGCTGGCCCTGAGCTCACTATGTAGCCCAGGCAAACCTGGAACTCAGCAGTCCTCCTGCCTCTGCCTCCGGAGTGCTGGGATTACAGGCATGAGCCACCATGCCTGGCACTGTGGTATGTGGTATTGATGGCTGGTGGTTGAGACAAGGCAGGCGCTGGAACCACTGAGCTAAACCTCCGGGCCTCACACATTTTGATTATACAGGGGGCCGCTGTGCTTCACTGACCTATCTCAGAGGAGGGATCACTGACCTCCTATCCCAGATAAGGGAAAGTCAAAAGTTAAGCCTACAAATTTCCCTAACAAGACACAGCTCGACCTTCTAACCCTGGTGAGGGGAAGTTGAGTCTCCCTGGCTCCCTTCACCTTATTCCAATTTTGCAATGGTTACATAGAAATGGGGAGGTAACACACTGATTTATAGTCCCCGGTTCCACAGATCTGCTCACAGGACTTTATCAGTTTCCATGGTTACAAAGAGTCACTAGTAGTTTAGTGAGTAGGGGAGGAAGTTGAGCAGAAGTTTAGGAGGTTACCATTTACCACACCCAGGTATGCTGGGAGTTAACAGAGATCTAAGTGGGGGTCACTTAACATTACAAAGCAACTAGAGGAACCAGGCTCCACAGGGTAAACAAATGCCTAATTAAATCAAAGGCTACTATCTTTCACAGTTCTATCTCTGTAACATATTGTGAGGGAGGGCCAGGCACCAGCTCAGGTCTTGGCTGTCGCAGTTAGGTTTCCCGTGGCATCCCTGCAGTCAAGTTTCCCATGACAGTTACTGATTCAGTTTCCTTATTCAAATTTTCTTTTTCATTATAATTTGACTCCAGTAGGTTTTGTGTTTGTACAAATTTATCCATTTCATCTAAGTTATTCAATTTATTAATATAGTGTTATTTTCATAATTCTTATTTCTGTAAAATTAGTTAAACCTCTTCTGATTTTAATGATTTGTGTCTTGCAATTTGTCTTTGTCTATTTAACTTATATGGTAGCTTACTAAAGAACTATATAATGTAATATGATATTGTCATGGGAAGCCTGACTTCAGGAATGTCAGTGGTGATAGGCTTCAAGCTGGCACCTGGGAAACCTGGAAGTAACTTCTGGCCACTTTGGCCAATGATCCAGACCCTGGTCAGAGCGGGAGGTGCACCCCAGGAGATTTTCCTTGGCCCCTTGGAGATTGGGAAGGCTGATTTCCCCGCCAGCGGTTGGATCAAGCCCGGAGGAGAGACAAAGGACCTGGGTCTGTACGAGTGGAGTGGAGCATGTGACTTCTGATACGGTAGGCTACCCCAGGAACATCCCCTAGAAGACTTGAATCATTTGGACTCCATTAGGAGTCATTCGCCCATCTCATACTTAACAGAAGAGGGGCCTGATCACCCCATGATGGAGATGTAGCCCTCCATCTATTTAACACCACAGTATTGGGGTTCCACTAGAGGGAGCTAATGGATCGCAAGATCCATTTGAGTTGGGACCCTGTTGAGAGTCATTTGATAGACAGTGGGAGTCGCTGGCTTGAAAGATACCCATTTGAATTAGGACTCTGTTGGAATTTGATTCAAGTCTCCCGGCCTAGGGGACCCTGGGGAGGGAATGTCTAGCCTCTGAGAGTGCATGAATGTGAGACTGAGTGAGAATGCCCATCATAAACCATAAGGCAAAGCATCTGTGGCCCACTAGCCCCCTGGATTTACAATCCTGATTGAGGTCAATCTGAGGTTCTGTGAACATGTCTATCTAAGCTGAGTGAGGACTAAATTTCCCCTATGCTTGGACAGTTCCTAAGGTTGTTGAGAGACACGCAGCCAGCTGGCTGAGTGGCTTCTCTGCAAAGAGGGGCATCCCATCCCTTTGTTTTTGCATCACCGTTCAAAGGCACAGTACATGCTAGCAAGGCTAACTAGCCATGGGGACAGGAATATCTCATCTAACTGTTTTAGAATGCATGCTTTGCAATTTTAAAAAGGAGTTTTCTAGGGATTATGATGTAAAGTTGAAGCCCCAAAAGCTTAAGGCATTGTATGAGGTAGAATGGCCTAAAATGTGCTCCAGGTGGCCACCACAGGGAACCTTAGATGAGGGTATTGTAAGGCTAATTTGGGCGATAGTCACTACCCTAGGGAAAGGGTTCCCAGACCAATACCCATATATTGATTCATGGCTAAGTTTATGCCAAGAGATGCCACACTGGCTTCATGTGTGCGCTTTAAAGGCCAAAAAAAACCCCATTTCTCTGCTATGTTAATCAAGAGAAAACTGAAAAGAGAGCACAACAAAAAAGCAATAAAAGTGCTAAGCAAAAAGTGGCTTACCTGGCAGTAATTTTGGAAAGGCCAATATCAGAGGACTTAGAAACCACCTTAAAAACTCCAAGCAGGCCGGAGGGTTAGCTCAGTGGTTCCGGCGCCTGCCTCGTGAGCACAAGGACCTGAGTTCGATCCCCGGTAACCACATATAATGCTGGGCGTGGAGACTCACGCCCAGCAACAATCAACACTGCATACCACAATGCCGGACGTGGTGGCTCACGCCTGTAATCCCAGCACTCGGGAGGCAGAGACAGGAGGATTGCTGAGTTCGTGGCGGCTTGCCTGGGCACCATAGTGAGCTCAGGGCCAGCCTGAACTACAAAGCGAGACCCTGTCTCAAAAAGCAAAAAACAAAAGCAAACAAACAAAAAACTCCAAGCAGAGGCCGGAGGGTTAACTCAGTGGTTCCAGCGCCTGCCTCACCAGTGCAAGGTCCTGTGTTTGATCCCCGGTAACCACCTACAATGTTTGGCGTGGAGACTCACGCCCACCAGCCATCAATACCACATACCACAGTGCTGGGCGTGGTGGCTCATGCCTGTAATCCCAGCACTTGGGAGGCAGAGACAGGAGGATTGCTGAGTTTGAGGTTTGCCTGGGCTACATAGTGACCTCAGAGCCAGCCTGAACTACAAAGTGAGACCCTGTCTCAAAAAACCAAAAACCAAAAAAATAAAAACAAAACAAAACAAAACAAAACAAAAAACCAAAAACCAAAAACCAAAACAAAACAAAACTCCAAGCAGTCGACGTCTGCCCCTCGCGTCGTGTTCTGAAGCGTCATCAGTGGGACTATCCTCAGCCCCAGAGTGGCTTACGAAGCCAGGGGCTGTGGCCCGGGGTGAGATGAGGAAGGACACACCGTGTGGCAGCGTTTTCAGTTTGGCTTTTTCTCCCCTTCCTCTGAGAACTTTCTTTTATAAAGCAAAAGTAAATGCTTTTTTAAACCTGAAATCTGTGGATGAAATAGTGTAATGCCTGGATCATGCTATCCCGAGGAAGACAAACACACGCATGTAATCAACAAGGGCACTTTTATTAGCACAGCATGCAGTGGGTCTACCAATATTGGGTTGGAGACCCTGAAGAATGGCTACCAGCTCCTTTCAAGGGCATTTTAGGTTACACACGGGAGGGGGACCTAAACCTTTTAGTAATTGGCTAACAGTTTGATCTATCATACTTATCAGGTGTTCATTGGTAGAGGGGGAATAGGAAATACAGTCATCTTGTGGGAGGGCTAACAAAGGAAATCCTTGGTGGGAATAGCCCTATTGATTAGCTCACGGGTTAATTATGTGAGCTCTGTCCCCTTAAGCTCTTCAGGAAATCGCTGTACTTGGCCACCAGTGCAACCAGTTTAGCAACCTTACTGACTTGCCTGGGGGTTTTTAGGAAACCTCTCACAATTAGCAAGTTGTCACAAGTTATTTTTACAGAATATGTATATCACATCTACACAGGACCTTTTTATAAAGTACAATGTTTGTTTACAGCTAAAACATCAGATGGGGTGACTTATAAAATGAAGATTCTTTGGTCCCAACAATAGAAGCTGAAATGCTCCTCTTGGAATATTCAGAATCAGAACCTCATGGGACTGTGAGTTCATCCAGAATTCCCTTTTGCCATCAGGCCAAGCTTTTAAAGAAAAATTGTTCTCTAACCAGGATTGTAACAAAAGTGTAAATACTATTTCAGAGATGAAAGCCGATGGTGCAAATATGTATATAATGTATTGTATTTTTACAATGATGGTGCCATGACTGCCCTACCCCCTTTTGTACTCCATATCTGTCTTCCAGAACCTCTCTGGCCTTTTCTCCTGTATCTCTTAATCCAATAATTGTATTACTGCCATTAAAGGATGCAGTTATTTAAAAAAAAAAAACTCCAAGCATTCATACCACCAAAGGAGGAAAAAACAACCTAAAAGAAAGTCAAAGCACACAAAAATGGCTCAAACCAGTGTGCTTACTGTAAAGAACATGGGCATCTCAAAAATAAGTGCCCCGAGCTTCAAAGGAAAACAGGAACAAAAGCTTGAGAAAGAGACACCTTTCCAGTAACACTCTTCCAGCTTAGCAGGGAGGAGAGCAATAGAACAGATGGGGCTCAATTAATACAGTCGAGTTGGGTCTAGATTGTGAGCCCCTAATCTATAAAAAATTTGGGGACCAATACATAATTTTGATAATAGATAATGAAACCAAACGTTCAGTAATCACCTTTAGGGAGAGCACAGCCACCATCCCCTGTGAACAGAGTAGTACTTGTTTGTAAAAATAAAAACTGATGATTTGCCTATACCTTATCTAACAATCCTCAGGATTAAAGGGCTTATTGGTAAGATTTTGCCTTTAAAAAATTGTACCATCAGAGTGATAGCATATTGTGAAGCATATCAGAGAAAACTCCAGCAGTGTTGCTCCTAGCCCAGTTACAACTATCTGGTTTGCTTCTTGAGACTTTATCCTGCCCCTTTTGGTTTTGGTTATGATTTCAGTCTAATTTGGCTATAAATTAGATTAAGGTAATAAAGTCTACACAAAGGGTCAAAGTAATAACTATAAAATGTCTAAAAGTTGTTAATATAACTAGAAATGATCTAACATTGTTTTTCCTATTGCAAAAATGTTGCCTAGTTTTGCCTGGTTATATTAGTAAAAATAATCAATAGATTAAAACAGTTAAAAGCTTTAAAGAGGTACCAAGCTAGCACTGTGATAACAGTTTTATGCTCTATATAAAAGGTAAAAGGTCTAAAAACTAAAATTATATAACTGGCTCTATCAGACAAAAGATATTTTATGAGAAAGATCTAAGCTACAGATTTTAGCTAATTGATAAATGCATCACTGTTTCACCTGGTTAATGTTAATTGGTATGTTTAAAATGTTTCTTGTATGTTACAAAATTCTGAGACTGTAATTATGGAGTTAACTTGCTTTCTCTGTATCTCAGTTGCTGACTCAAGGTTGCTACTGTTACTACTGTTGCATTTGATCAAATCATAAAATGTAAAGATCTAAGAACAAAGAAAACACTTCAAATTTTAATAGTTAAAAGAAGAGTTTGTTATTAGAGGTTCGTAGTAAAATGTTAAAGATTATAGAAAAGGAGATACTTTTTATAAGAAGATTCTATATGATTTACAAAAATATGTTATACAAAAAGATAAGTGTATGTTGGGTTAATAAGATGAAATAAG
>PVIC010049422.1:0-13169 GCA_004025085.1 Thryonomys swinderianus | reverse complement strand
CACTAAGTTGAAAAAAAGGCCCCACACAAAATTTTAATCAAAACATGATTTAATGATACAAGCCAAGGAAAACTGTTTCAGAAATGAAATCTTTAAATAACTCAAACAGAATGTTAAAAAAAGGAAATTAAAACCAAACATAAAAATGTCATATATAATATACATACTGGTATAAAGTATATAAGCTTTTTCTATTTCTCTTAATGCCATTCTTCAAATGGCATTAACATTAAACAAATAAGAAATGTGTAGTGTTACATATATACAAAGAAAATTTATAATAAAAAGTAAACAAAATCTATGAAGAAAAAAAGAAACTATACTACAGTGCAATATTAATGTATGATTGGTTATAATGAGCAAATAAAATCACATCACAGTAAATAAGTATATGACAACAAAAGAGGCAAAACAGTATTTCTTTTACAAAATTAATGAAAACTCATTAGAAGGCAGATGAAGAAAGAAAAGGAAGGAAAACAGGGAGAATTAAGAAAAATAGAAAAAGAAAAATTAAATAATAACCTCAACCTAAATATATGAATAGTCACACTGAACATAAATGATCTAAACTTCTTACCTAAAAGGTATATGTCTTACTCAGCATGAAAATCCATCTATCTAAAAGAAATGTATTTTGAAAATAGAAATATGAGTTGATAGAAATATACACCCAAATGAACATTACCCAACAACAAAGAAACTGACCTAGTTATGAAAGTAGATTTCATACTAAAAGCTATTATCAGAGGTAGAGTCATCTCATAATGATAAAGTGATCTATTCATCAAAAAGACATAATGATTTAAATTTTGTAGTAGCAGAACTTTATTATGTTTTCCATCACATACCTCTCTTAAATGAATATCAAAAATACAAAAATGGAGCACATAGTAAACCAAAAAATAAGCCTTACTAAGTTTATAAGGTAACTGTCCACATCACAGGAAATATAATTTCAGTCACTATGAAAATAATTGGAAATTGACAATAGAAAAATATCTAGAATGTGAACAAATATTCAGAAACTAATATACTTTCAAATAATGGTAGTCAAAATTAGAATGTATTTTCAAATAAAAATAAAAGAATATAGTATGAAAATTTGACTATGGGTAAAGTGTCCAGAAGGAAATGTAGCACCAAAAGAACTAAAGTCTCAAATCAGTGACTTGAGCTTCCACACAAAATATGTAGAAATCAATGAAATGAAACAAAAAAAGTAAAATTAGTGTAACCAAAAGATGTTTCTTTGAGGAGATAAGTAATATTGATAAATCTCTAACTAGACTGATGAGGTAAGAAATACAAATTAATGATAACAGGAATGAGAGTTCTTATCATTAGATATTTGAGATATTAAAATGATAGGACAAAGTACTATAAAGCTAATGAACGTTCTAAAATGTGTTTTAAAAAGTGGAAAGCGTTGTGATCTTGTCTTAAAGTATGCTTAGATACATTATCAAAAGTGAAAATCTTTAGACAAAATTATTATCTTGTCAAAATTAAAGTTTCACCCTCTGTGATACAGTGCTAAAATAATTGAAAGGCAAATCATAAACTGGAGAAATTATATCTATAATAAGTTAAAAATTCCTAAATTTCAATGAGAAAATAATGAAATGATAAAAATGGCCCTATTGGGGCCGGAGGGTTAGCTCAGTGGTTCCGGCGCCTGCCTCGCAAGCGCAAGGTCCTGAGTTTGATCCCCGGTAACCACATATAATGCTGGGCGTGGAGACACGCCCACCAACAATCAACACCGCATACCACAATGCCGGATGTGGTGGCTCACGCCTGTAATCCCAGCACTCGGGAGGCAGAGACAGGAGGATTGCTGAGTTCGCAGCGGCTTGCCTGGGCACCATAGTGAGCTCAGGACCAGCCTGAACTACAAAGCGAGACCCTGTCTCAAAAAGAAAAAAAAAAAAAATGGCCCTATGATTTCAACAATTTTTTCATGGAAAAGAGTGGTCCAATGACAGATATTCCCCATGAAATGATACCCCACACCATAAGTCATTAGGTTAGTGAAAATTCAAGTCACAGCAAAACAGCACTAAACATTTAACATGAATGTTTAGTAAACAGATTTCTCATAACAAGTATTAGAGAGATACGAACTACATGAACCCTCAGACCCTGTTAATAAAATCCAAATCAGTAAAAATGCACTGCAAGATAGGCAATTTCTTTGAAAAATTAAATAATGCCTATAGTACAACTGAGCAATTCCAAGACCATGCGTTTATCTAATCCAAATGACAAAACATGGCTATTTATAAACTTATATATAAAAGTTCAATAGCGATTTATTTGAAATAGTCAAACTCTAGAAACAAGCCAATGTCCATAGCAAATGAATAGATAATCCCCCCCCTCTCTCTATCTCTCTGTCTCTTTTGAGACAGGGTCTCACTTTGTAGTTCATGCTGGCTCTTAACTCAGTATGTAGCCAAGACAAGCCTTGAACTCACAGAAATCCTTCTGCCTGTGCCTCCCAAGTGCTGGGATTACAGGCATGAGCCACCACACCCGGCATTTATGGTGTGTGGTACTGATCGCTGGTGGGCGTGAGTCACCATGCCCCATATTGTTGTATGTGAGACCCTGCACTAGCTAGGCAGGTGGGGGAACCACTGAGCTAAATCTCTAGCCCTAGACAGATAATTTCTATATACATGGAATATATGGATGAATTTCAAACAATTATGATGAATGAAATATATTAGGGCAAAAATGCCTATTTCATGATTTTGCTTAAATTATAGACAATGCAAACTAATTTATGAAAATTAGATCAGTAGTTATGTCAGGATATAGTGCAATGAGAAGAAAAAGGTATAATAAAGGAGTAAATGAATCCTTTGATCATGAGGAGTATGTTTATGTTTATAAAACAGGAGAAATCATATAAAATTGCATTATCTAATTGTATCATTTATTAAAATAATTTTATGAACAATGTGTGATTTAAGGCTCATACTTACGAATATGAGAAAAATTCATGAAATATTTATTAAACAGAAATAAGGTAGGTAAATCATTACGTAGATTGTGAATAATCTACATACTTAATAATTAAGAGTAACATAAACTTTGTTTTCCATTTTATCCAAAAATTAAGCAGTTGGTCTTGCTTGGGTTTAATAAAAGTTGAGAAAATTATTATTTGCATCTTTCATCCTCATTTGGAAAAAATGGAAAACCATTTGAGAATACTGGGATTAGCAACAATACCTATCAGGATAATGTGATTTAATTCTTTTGAAAAGAAGTGACAAAAGACAAGTAGCTAATTAAAAAATAGATCCAGATACTGAAATACATGTGGATATAGGTATAGTCCTGGGTTAAAAGATGATCTTGGGTTAAACATAGAAGACAGTTATGAAATATGAAATACTCAAATCATAAAAAGGAATATTGACTCAAAGCTTAAGGGACTGCTCTTTATTTTCTCACTTAATTTTTTTTTGACATTTCTAACTCATGGACTATATCGCTAATTATCAAAACAATATTCATTTAAAGACAACTACTGTCACAAAAAGAAAGCTGCTAAAAGTAATCTCATGGTAGATCAATATAAGACCTTGAGCATTAAAATTCTGAAGCTATTCCTGCTGTCTGGGGTGTACCACCCTCACCTTCACTCGTCTCAAGTTTCCTTTCCTTCTTTCAGTTCTCCGTTCAAATACCCACACGTCAGAATGGACTTCCTTGAATGCTCCCTATCAGTCCGTGTGTCACGTGTAGACTCATTAGCCTAAGCTCAAGCAGATGGCATTCAACTTGTGGAGGTATTTCCTTGAAGGTTGTTTTCCAGACACCTTTCCCCTAACTGTCCCCTCTTGTTGTCTCAGTTTTAAACAAGGTGGTCTGTGGTGGGATGGGGGGGGGGGTGTCCACCGCTAGATTGCAGAAAACTTTGTATGTGAATTTAAATGCAGTTATCATTTCCAGGACATGACTCAGAAAGTGTTCTAGGCTATTATTTGTTAAATTATGTATATAAATTTAAGTTCATGTCATCTATCACCTGAAATGTCTTTCTTATATAGTTTTCATGGCAGATCTGCCCAATGGTTGGCTTCTGGAAACCATGGAGGACAAAGAGTCAGAGTGGCCTGTGTCATTGAAGAGTCTCAATTTCAGAAGAGTCAGGATAAACATCCTTCACCCACAAGTCAATGAGCCCTTCGCTGAACACATCTGTTTCTATCCATTGCTTATTTTTTATCTTCTTGAAAAATGTCCTCCAAGCTCTTGCTGATGACATCAGAAGTTTGAGTAAATGGAGCATAATGTATAAGAACTATATAGGAACAAAGGATGAATTAACTCACTTAAAGAAATCTCTATCAAACCCCAAATAAAACCACAGGCATGTTTCTTGCCTTTGGAGGGTGATGGTGAGGCAGTGGTATTGGTAGACTCAGAGTCATTCGCATGAAGTTATGCTGAGTACCTGTGCTAATTTTAGAGGTTCTCTGAACACAGTTTGGAAATACATGCTGTATCTAGATGGGCTTGGTGGTACGCATCTGTAACCCTGGCACTCGGGAGGCTGAGGCAGAAGGATCACCACAAATTCAAGGCCAGCCTGGGTTACATAGCCCAAGACCAGTCTGAACTTCATAGCCAGACCCTATGTCAAAAAAAAAAAAAATCTCCTAGGGCCAGAGATTTATCTCAGTGGTTCCAGTGCCTGCCTAGCAAGCACAAGGTCCCTGGTTTGATCCCCAGTAATCACATACAATACCGGGCATGGTGGCTCATGCCCACCAGGAATCGGTACCACATACCACAAATGCCAGGCTTGGTGGCTCGAGCCTGTAATCCCAGCACTTGGGAAGCAGAGGCCAGAGGATTGCTGAGTTTGAGGTTTGTCTGGGCTACATAGTGAGCTGATGGTCAGCCTGAACTACAAAGCAAGACCCTGTCTTAAAAAAAAAAAAATCTTCTAAACTTCCATTTATTATAAAGTCAGATAAGTGACTATATACTTTCTCACAAAGATACAGATAATGCTAACTTTCTAACAAGGTGTCTTATGAATTAATTTTCTTTTAATAATATGCAGGAAAATGGTTATTTCCTACTTTAGAATCTCTAGAACTCAACTGGCATCACTTGATTCTGCATGGTCTGTGCCATCAAAATATCATATAAATATTTAAACTTTTAAAAAGTTAAGGTACTGGATAGCCTATCAGGGAAACCAAGTTTTAGGTCAATCTCATTGTTTTTAGGTGATGTTAAATAAGTATCCTAAGTCTTTGTTCAAATAGCAGTTTACTGGTGTCTTATATTTTTTTCCTTGGGTACCAAGGATCAAACTCAGGCCCTTGCACTTGCCAGGCAGGTACAGCACAATCTCTGACCTTTCTTAGTTGTATCTTAAGCTACTCACTAGATACTCAACTGTCTGTCTTATTTACTCTAAGACTTCTGGTTTTTATATGTATTAAACGTTCAGATATAAAATGGCGAGTGCCTCTTAATTAACAGGCTCACTCCCTCATGTTGACAATGGTTGCTCAGAGCTCTTATTCTGTGGTATACTTGTTCCTAAGTGAGAATTACGAGTTACTACCCACATTCACCAGAATATTTTAATTAAGATGGAGAGACTCGGCACATTCCATAAACCAACGTCTGCAGCCGGACCCACCTTCTCCTACCGCTGGACTCGGGTCCCCTCCAGTATAACAACTAATGAGGAAAAACTGAGAAATGGGGGAACAGACAGAAAAGAAAGTGAAGGCTCGAAGAGAAATGAGGTGCAGGACTGGAATGAGAAAAATTCAAATCTGAAACATCATGTTTTTAAAGGCACTCAGAACAGAAGAAACAGCTCAGTTTAGTCAGGAAGGTATTATTGAACCTTGCTCCGTTCAAAGTTTCTAGAAAACTGATTTTATGCAACACACATGCACCAAGAACAAGCTGAGGTCCAATTCCTTTCAAGGATTCTACAAGCTAAAAGAGAATGAAGAAAGAAATTCATATTCCTGAAAACAATAGAATCATTCTGAATTGCATAGTCAAATACATGACTACAACTGAAATGCATTCTTTCAAAATTAGCTTTAGAATAATGTGGAAGAACACAATGAATGATACTTAGAAAAACTCAGGACAGAGTTAACAGAAACTCTGTTAGAAAGAGTAAAATTTAAGAATCACTTTAAAGTGAAAATAAGCTAAAACACACAATAAAACAAAAAATAACTCCTTGAGAAATACAGAACTTGAATTAGTCACTGTTCATCAGAGAAAAAGAATCACCGAAAGAGATGGAAATAGGTCTAGGAACCACAAATATTCCAGAATCACATCTCTATGAACCACCCACCCAGATTTATTCAGAAGTTTGCTTTCCTAATCTGCTCTGTGCTTCTTACCCCAGAGAAAACTGAGTCATGATTAAAGGTCCTATATGCACATATATACCATGTATATATTATGAGAAATTGGCCCATGGGATTATGCAGGCTGAAAAAATCCTGCAACCAGTCATTTACAATGCAGAGACCTAGGAAAGCTGATGGAGATGGTTTACTTCAAAGTAAACTGACATTCCTGGAAAGAGTACCAACATCTTAGCTACTCTACCTGAAGAGAGAGACCTGAGCAATATCCAGGAGAACTTTGCAATATAAAAGAACTTGCCCTTTACTTAGGCTTAAGGAAAATAGGAGCTTTAAGTATGAAAGTTTTTTAATTAGATGGGTGTGTCACTTCTTTTCATGGTGACACAAGCATTGTTGAGTTTTCATTTTTTTTTGTTTGTTTTTATTTTGTTAAAAAAAAGAATTCAAGAGAGTGGCTGGGTTATATGATGCAGGCAGCAATGGGCTCACAACAGTGACACCTGGCTTTGTACTCAGAAGCTTCAATACTGAGTTAAATGCTCAACTGTGACCACCTTTAATTTCATCGTAATTTTCATACTACTCCCATGTTTTCAGTTTTCACAAAGCCCCTCAATTATGCAGCTCTATATCTTGGAAAGAGTACTAGTAAATGCTCATCTGATTATCAAAGCCCTACGCCATGGACCTGAAGCTTTGGCCAGTAATCTTATTCTGGAAAAGATCTAGAGGATAAAACAGGAAAGAAGAGTTCATCTGTACTTCCAAAATTTGGTTTACAGAACTGAGATTGAAGAGTACAATATATTTAATGGGCTAAGGACACTCAAAAACAGAGAGAAATTGATTCAAGACTCTCCAGGTGGTCTAGTTACTTTTCTCCTTGTCAAGACAAAATATCTAATACTCAAAGTTACATAAGAAAAAGTTTGTATCAGTTCACAGTTTGCAGAGCTTTCAGTCCCTAGCTGGCTGCAAGGCATAGTGGGATCACAGAGTGACATTACAGAGGAGAAAAAGTCCATGGCAGAGCAGGCAAAAGGTAGCAAGCAGTAAACAAAAGCAATATCCAAATTCATTTTCCCTTTAATCGCACACAGACCACAAACATTTCTCATACAGGCCACCCACACCCATGGTGAGCCTTCCCATGTTCTACACCCAGAACCATACTAAACCAGGCCCTAGATTAATTTAGTTAACATATCCTCAGTCATATTCATATGCCATTAATCACATGAACACCCTAGACCCAGCCACTTCCTAAAAACCCCACCTATGAGCATATGAGTTTAGAAGGACATCTATAAAAAACCATAACACCAAGTAAAGAACTAAAAGCTACTGAGATTAATTGTAGGCTCTGTCTGCTGGTGCAAATTGGGCTACTAATATATTGTTTCTTATGGTCAGGATGGTACATGGATCGTATTTGGAAACTTTTCAAAAATATAGGCTATATCTTCTATTGCTATGAAGATAATAAGTGTGAAGTGTACAGAACATTTAGTTGGAACTAAAGTCTTCTATACATCACTGCATAGGAAAATGATGCTTAGCACAGAGCAGGGTATGACTATATGAACCCAAGTTCACCACAGAGTAAAATTTTAGGTGAATGCAGCTTCATGTTAATAGGAACTTGTTAGGCAAGTAACATGAACCTGATTGATCCTGACTATATAATTAAGGACACTAGTCTTTGAGTGATTAAGGTAGTCAAAGTCACTTCAATAATACAAGTGGGTATCAGAATTCAGCTCTCAAGATTCCAGTGGTGTCTGCTGTCTCTACATGAATGGAGCTTTATTGAGCTAAAAATGCATCCATATAAGACTCATTTACTGTCAGGTAAGACCTTCAAAACCATCACTGGGTCTTTGTAAGAAATTCAGTGAAGGTGTAATTCATGTGTCATAACCAGGGAAGGCTGTGGGGTGTTCATTTCTTATCATTTGAGTCTTCCAAGACACAATAAGGAGGTAAATGAGCTATATGATGCTGTCTCCACCCCATTGTCTTTCATTATTGAGCAATTCAAATCTGTGAACTTTTCTAGGTCATAATATTTTCAGGGTATGGGAACAAGTTATAAGTATTGAAAAAATGCCTAGCTTTCATCATTTTGTCTTATCAATTAATTCAAACAATAGGCCCCAGTAATTTCTTTTTTTATTATTATATATTCCAGTCTTTTAAAAACATTGCCTCTCTCCTATCTGGTTTAAGATTCTGCCTAGTAAATTGGACAACTGAGTAATTATCCAGTTAGTTGAATCAAGACAGACTATTGATCTACTTAATATTGCCTGAAATACACCTGTTAAATTAAAACTAATTGAGAGCCTTAGAGCAATTGGGGTATGTGAAAAACCTGATAAAATTTATATCTCTAAAATGTATGTCTCCATCAAAGACAGGGTAATTCCATCCTGCAAAGTTTTGTTTCCATGTGGGAATAAGGAGTCAGGCTTCTTCCTGATCAAAGGAGGAAATGGCGACGGGGCATTGCCTGAGAATCATGTGGAAACACTGGTTATCAACATGGACTTTTGTGTCCTTTAATGAAACCCATCAAATCAGAATTTCTTGAGGTCAGACCCCAGAATCTGTGTTTCATAAAAGATCTCAGCAGGTGATTTTAATATCCAAGAATTATTATTGTTTTGAGACAGGGTCTCGCTTTGTAGTTCAGGCTGGCCCTGAGCTCACTACGTAGCCCAGGCAAGCCTTGAACTCAGCAATCCTCCTGTCTCTGCCTCCCAAGTGCTGGGATGACAGGCATGAGCCACTTTGATTTCACACAAAACTGTTTTCCAGTTTAATTTAAAGCCTTCCTTTTAATAATTTAGTCTCCATCATGACTAGGAAAGTTTTATACCTACTACATAGATTGTCATTCCAGCCTATGCCCCTGTCCAACTCCTTAGCTGTTTTTTGTTTGTTTGTTTGTTTTGTTTTTTGTTTTTTTGAGACAGGGTCTCACTTTGTAGTTCAGGCTGGCCCTGAGCTCACTATGTAGCCCAGGCAAGCTACGATCTCAGCAATCCACCTGTTTCTGCCTCCTGAGTGCTGGGATTACAGGCGTGAGCCACCACGCCCGGCCCACTCCTTAGTTTTGATATTACAGGTATAAGATATGCCAGAGCTTAATTTTCATAGGCCAGTATGAAACAGGAGCAAATAATATATTCTATCGGCTGAATGGACCAATCATTATGTTGAGAGTCTAAAACAGTGGCAGACTTTAATTCAACATAGTGATTCCAAGGAAAGTTAGCACTGTGGGGTATTTTTGAAGCTGTTGTCAAACTGAATGCAAAAATTAATACTCAAGTCTCACCAAGTAGAAGTACAGAGTCCCCCTTGGTGAATCTATTGTGAATAGTGCCCCAAGCTATGCCTGGGAATATGGGTCAGAGGTGTCAAAATCATTCCCTAGGAAAGATAGAAAAGATTGCGAGGTAGCAGTTCCCCACCTGAGTAGAACGTGATTTACATCATAGCTTCCCTGCTCTCGTGAGAACAGCTGTATAACATATGAATAGTGACAGTTTATCTTTTTTTTTTTCTCCACAACTATACACATTTTGGCAGGTCTTACATGTAAGCAGGTTTCATTGGGAGGGCATATAGAACCAAGATGGATTTTAACATACAGCTAAGAATGTAATGTGTAGAACATATCCAGGGATTTTATCATACTATTTAAACCAGGAAGAGAATTTCAGTGCAAAGGTATTGCTGTGTTGCACGTGAAAATACTGATGCAGAGGGATTAAGCAATTATCCCAAACTCTAGACTTAAGTATTAGGGTCAAATTTAATTATAGAAGATAAATGACTTGGAGAGACACCTTTATAATGTAAAAGCATATGATCTTTTACAGAGAACTTTTTATTCTGTGCATTGAAGAAAAATAAGACTTCACAAATGCAAAATACCATATTGTTAGTGAGTAGGATTATAGATTACATTTCAGTTTTATTTATTTATTAAAATTAATATAAGTGATTTGTAAAATAAAAAGCATGATGGAAGGACACAGCTTCCAAGAGTTGCAGTAAAAGTTGAGTGAAAAATGTACAGGGGACTACTCTCTGAAAGCAGAAACTCCTCTGCAGATACCTGAAGAATAATTAGCAATATCTGTTGACATTAACAGAGTTTCAGACTTGCCATGTATGTGTGGGTCAAATTCTACTCATTTGTTGCTATGAAGTAATATAAGTCATTGTGACCACTACACTTTCTCAAAGACTTGAGAATTTAAAAAAATACTATATATATGAAACTCATACCAATGGACATGAACAAAAAAATCACCATATATACATATACATGAAGACCTGTAAAATTTGTCGGGTCATATCTTAAGTAGATTGAAATATTAGCAAGTGTATATTTCAGCCTAATTAGGTTAATCCCTCAACAGATGGAGAAGCCAACAAAATTTATTATTTCTCCTCAATTCTTTTTTAACTGCTCTTCCATGAATATCGGTGCCATACAGCTGTGTTTTGGACAATAAGGGGCCATTTCAAATTAGTTTATCTTAAATGTATATATGACAGTATTTAGTAAGCAATTCAGTGTTAATGGAGTAAAGAAATTTTGTTAGATTAAAAAACCCTATTTTCTCATAAAATCTTAAGGTATCATTTTAGTAACACCATAATTTAAATAAATATCAGGAGAACTGAGGCATAGGTACTTCAAAACCAAGCATTCAGATCAAAATATGAACAGAGATAAAGGGGAAAGAGGCATATTTCCTACACAATCTCATACTAGCTTTATCTTCATTATGTTCCCCAAAGAATCTTCATGGCAAGTTAAAGTAGTAAAGAATTATTACTTGGCAAACTGGAACATTAAGCCTTCACTAAACTCTTACACTATCTGGAGATAATGGCCATGGAATGGGCTTCTCATCTTCTCTCACATGGTGACAAATGTTGGCATTCACGTGGTATGTTAATGTTTGTGTCTTTCTTCTGAAAGCCATAACCACAGATCAAGTACCATGACCTTGGTGAGATTTCACACCACATACAATCCTTGTATTTATGTTAACACTGAGACATGGCATAAAACAGCTGAAAACACAGGCAACAGAGCCACAATAAACAGCTAATGTTGGATAACTTTGCCCTACAAACACCAGTAAACGAAGAATATCAGAATATTTTAGTCTTCACCACAAATTGATGAGTTCAGTTTAATTTTATATTAAGTAGCATCTGTCTGTCAAGACAGTATACTAGGAATAAATAGCAGCAGCACCCGTATCACTTGGACCTGTTCTTATGATACATTCAATCAAATATGGGAGGATGGATTTAAAAAAAAAGAGAGAAAGGAAAAGCAATGTAGAAAAATATAATAGTCCTTATCTATTTTGAAGTGTTTGTGATAGATTCAAAGAGGGTGAATTTACCAATATTCCACTACAAATGCATTGATTATCTATGATGAATGTACATTAATAAAAAAGAATTTCCATTTATAAAGATGCAATCATCCAAAGTAAATTGTGTGATTGCGCTGAAATTTTGAGTATGCACAGAAGAAGGGCTCACATGAAGGCTTCCAGATAGAGCACTACCTGCTGCCCATGGCAAGCATGCTCGGGGCCCAAGACATTTATTTTATTTTGAAACTTGTTAACCCTTTCTGTTCCCTCGGTTTACTCCTCACTTCATATAATTCAATGACACCCATCATGACCTCTTCAGAGTCATAAAATTATCTCCAACTGTGCTATTTTTTCACTTTTCCCTGAGTTGTTACATGACATGATACTACAGTTCCTTTTTTATACCTTTCTCCACACTGGAGAAGCTTAATAGAAGCAAAGTGTCTCCTGTTCATTTGATGATGTACATTTCCAAGATCAACACCAGATGCACAACAGTAGTAATTATATTTCTTAATTTCTTGCCTGGATTTCATTCCTTAACTTCTTTCTCTACTCTTAATCTCCCACCATTATGCCAGTTCTGAGGCTGGAAAGCTCAGGCAATCCTCACAGTACCCCATTCTATTTTGTTTTCTGGTGCCAAGTTTAGATAGGAGATTTGGAAACTATTTGGAGGAGGTGTTGCTGGGCAAAGGGGCCAAGCTAGGTAAAGTATGAGGGCTTCTACACTTTTCTTCTGGTCTTAGTTTCCACCTCATTAGACCAGCCAGAATTTATGTGGATGAGAAATCTGGGAAAGTTGACATGATTGCAGCTAGATACAATTGGATCACCAATAAATTATTTTCTCCCTCTTCCTGTGGCAGCAACTCAGTTTGAGGGCAAAGTTCTCACTACCCTACACCTGAAGGAGTTTTCACTGCCAGGTCCTTTTCCAGTTTTCCAGTGGAGTTACTTTTGTCAATTTCTAGCCTCTTCCCATGCTATTGAACTTGATTTATGTACTAAAAATGTGAAATTGTGTGGCTTTGGGGTAGGAGAGATTTTCTTAACCAGAAAAAAAAAAAACACAAATGAGAAAGTAAAAGATTGATATATTTGAAGATATTGAAATTTAAAATACCACTACTAAAAAGCATTATAAGTGGAATAAAAATTTTTCCTCATTTAAAAATGTCAAGAAGCCAGGCGCAGTGGCTCACGCCTGTAATGCCAGCACTCGGGAGGCAGAGACAGGAGGATTGTTGAGTTCGAGGCTTGCCTTGGCCTCATAGTGAGCTCAGGGCCAGCCTGAACTACAGTGAGACCCTATCTCAAAAAAAAAAAAAAAAAAAAAAAAAAAAAAAAAAAAAAAAAAAAAAAA
>PVIC010049421.1:0-13164 GCA_004025085.1 Thryonomys swinderianus | reverse complement strand
CCCTTGACTTACTCTCTATATCTGGCGAGGACGAGGGAAGAGGGCTGAAGTGACAGGTAAGTACCGGGCGGGGAGGGGACAGGCTGGGAGAAGAGACGGGCTTTGCTGGCCTCACAGTTGAGGCTGTGGCTCCCCGCAGGGTGCGTGCGGGCAAGTGACTGCAAGGGGAGGCCTGGTGGTGGGCACCTGGCCCTTCAAGGTAGGGAGGAGGTGGCAGCTGAGGCCCAGGGCGGCATGAGGCTACCAGCAAGGTAACCCGGCCTGGCAGGAAGATGAAGGCCAGGTGAGCGTCAGGCAGCCAGCAAGGAAGGTAACATTCCTGTGTCTGCATTCCGCCTCTTACGAAGTACCTTCTTGCCTGGTCTTTTGGGAGAAGAGCAGTTCTGGGGGTCGAACCCGAGGCCTCTGCACTGAGCAACATCTCCAGCTAAGTTGCCAAGGCTCCCAGAGCGTGGGACTGCAGGTGTGTGCCACATGCCGCTTGTCTGTTATCTGACGCTTACACATGCTCAGGCTAAGGGCTTGTGATGCAGGCACAGTGAGTGGGGGGCGGGGCTCGCCCCGGTTGGTTCCGAAGCTTTGGCTGGACTTGAGCAGGCGGTGAAGATGGAGAAAGGCCTGAGCTAAGGATAGTTAGGCTGACTTAACACCTGGGTGCCCTGAAAATCCAAGGACCAGAACAGATGCGGGGCCCATGCAGGACCCTGGAATGGCCCCAAGGAGCAGAGCAGGGTGGCAGGGTGGGCACTTGGGCCCAGCACAGAAGCTGCTCACTGACCCTCCAGAATATCTCAACAGCTCCCCCACCTCCCCCATCCATCCGTTCTGATGGGCCAGGATGGAAGGCATCCTGCCTCGGCCTCCTTTACCTCTGTCACTTGGACCTGACACTAACAAGACTTGCTAGAAACTGTCCCATGTGTCAGTTATTTCAGGGTGGCAGCTTTTTGGTCAAACCACACTCCAAACAGAGGAACTCAGTGTCCCTATCGCTTCCGGGGACCTGCTTTGCTGGGGTGTTTGCAGCCTGCGTCGGAAGGAACCGACCGAGCGCTGGGCACTGAGCAGGCAGAGCCGGTGAGGAATGCCCTCCGGGGTGGCAGAGACAGAGGCAGGCCCGCCCCCCTCCTCTCGCACAGCCTTCTGCTGTGCACCCACAAGGGGGCTGCCTTCCAGTCCTGAGCATGGGGTCACGAGGGCCAGAGGGAAAGGTCATGCTCAAAGTCTCTGTGAACCACGTCACGAGTTCAGGCTCCATGAAAAGCTACCGGATGACAGTTAAGAGACCTTCATACTGCGCAGTGTGCCAGCCCTTCAGGCACCGGGTGAGGCAGAGGCCTGCCCCCCGTCTCTGTCCTCCACTGTCCTTGGGGGCTGTTGGGGGTCTTAGGCCAGAGTGGCGGCCACATTCGGCTCTGTAGTCTACAGCTGGGACACTCCCTCCGGCCTTTGGCCCCTGGAGCTGGAGTTCCGCTTCTCACTGCAGCCCCAAGGGCCGAGGCTCTGAGGGCCACAGCGGGACAGGGTCTCCGCGGGCTGACGCATGAGACCCAGGACTCTGCATAGGTGCCGTCTGTCCTAGAGAACTTCCACACTGGAGATACTGAAGAACATCAAGTGCTTTAAAGCAACACAGGATTATTTGTTTTTATTTTCTTTTAATAAAGCATCTTGCACTCTCCCTTACCCTCTGCGGTGCGCCTCTTTAACATTAGTTTTCAGAGCTGGGGTTGTGGCTTAGTGGTAGGTACTTGCTGGGCACAGACCAAACCGTGGTTTTACCCCCAGAGCTGGGAAGAAAAGTATGAAGGCAAAGTCCTTTTATAATTCTGTTTCCCAACATGTCTAAATTTGAATCTTTCAATTCAAAGCAATTATTTTTCAGCATTAGGAACAGAGCCCTGGGCCTCTGTACTGAGCCGTGTCCTTAGACTATTTTTACTTTTTATTTTAAGACAAGGTCTCACTAAGTTGCCCAGGCTGGGCTTGAACTTGTGATCTTCCTGCCTCAGCATTCCAGAATGCTGATTTACAGGCCTGCACCACCACACCTAGCTTGATTCAATTTTTGATAAAAGTCAGTTTAAAAAAAATAGCGTTATTATATAGGAAATGTAATTTAGATATATTGATACCATGACCATATTTCCTAGATTTTTCTATGATTGTCCTTATATCAAATACTCTGTATCATTTCCTCAAAAGCCATTAAAACAACCCAGATACATTTTTTTTTTTTTGAGAGAGAGAGAGGGTCTTGCTTTGTAGTTCAAGCTGGCCCTGAGCTCACTATGTAGCCCAGGCAAGCCACGGCAAACTCAGCAATCCTCCTGCCTCTGCCTCCTGAGTGCTGGGATTACAGGCGTGAGCCACTATGCCCAGTTTGTATGTATTTTTTGAAACAAGATCTTCCTGAGTCACTAAATTTCCCAGGTTGGGTTCCAATCTGAGATCCTTCTGTTTCAGCCTCCCAGTGTGCAGGGATTACAGATGTGCATCACCACACTTGGCCTTATTATATTAGTTTTCTGTTGCTGTGCAAGATTTCCTTGAAACTCAGCAGCTTAAAGTAACACTCTTGTATGATTTCACACAGCTCCTGTGATCTGGGTGCCTGGGAGTGGCTTGAGCTGGGTGGTACCAGCTCAGGGTTCCTGGTGAGGTTGAGAGCAAATTGTCTGCTGAGGCTGAAAATTTTTTTAAACCTTGGATTTGAGTCCCAGAGATAACAGGTCTGCTAAGAACACAGTGTACAAAGATAACAAACTTCAGGGACTTGGGGATAATGTCTTTCAGAAAGGTATACCACTGTAGATAAGAGTTTCAAGAATATAATAAGGAGCCAAGCTTAGAGTTGAGCAAGAAACACAAAAGCTCAATGGCACATGCATGTAATCCCAGCTTGTTGGGAGGCTGAGACAGAAGGATCATAAACTCAAGGCCAATTTACCCAATTTAGCAAGAACTTGTCTCCAAATAAAATGAAGGGCCAGGGAGATAGCTCAGTGGTAGGGAGCTTGCTAGCATATGCAAGGCCCTAGGTTCCATCTCTAGGAATTGAAAAAAAAAAAAACCCAAACAAAAACACCAAAACCCAAAATATAAAACCTGCACTTAATTCTGTACCAGGAAAGGTGGATATGTATTTTTCTGTAGAAAATGATTAAAACTGGTTTAAATAATAACTTCAAGGAAGCCTACTCAGATGAAAAAGAAATCAGGAAGTGGCAAAATAACCCCCACCCCAGTCTGGAGATCATCCAGAGTCTGATTTGTGCCCCAAAATAAAATACAGCACTACTTTCGTTCAGGGACTTAATTCTTTCCATGACTCTGGTTGCAAATTGAACTGGAAGACTGTTTGGAACTGTGGACAACTTACTTGGATTTATGACTTACTTACTTGGATTTAAGGATGTCTGCCCTGCCCTGCAGGGTCAACTACTAGGATTATTGGGGGACATCTGCCCCACCCTGCAGGATCTTTTACCACAAGGATTACTGCACTAGGATTATTGGTGGACATCTGTCCTCCTTTCCCCTCTAGGATCTTCAACTACAGGGATTATTACAGATATTTCACCCTGATTTATGCATGCTAGGATTTTGGGTGTGAAGAGTTGGTGTGTATAAAGGTGCAGTGTAGGGCCAAAGGGTTAGCTCAGTGGTTCCGGCGCCTGCCTCGCAAGCGCAAAGTCCTGAGTTTGATCCCGGTAACCACATACAATGCTGGGCACGGAGACTCACGCCCACCAGCCATCAATGCCACATACCACAGTGCCGGGTGTGGTGGCTCACGCCTGTCATCCCAGTGCTCGGGAGGTAGAGGCAGGAGAATTGCTGAGTTCAAGGCTTGCCTGGGCTCCATAGTGAGCTCAGAGCCAGCCTGAACTACAAAGCGCCATCTGCTGCTGCTGCTGCTGCTGCTGCTGCTCAGAGTAGCAAGACTCCAGCCCAGGTTCAGCCTTTTCTTCAAGGTTCCAATTTTGTTGTTTGTTAATCCTTTTGCTGTGGGACTCATGGGGGTCTGGAGTTTGCCATGAGGGTTCTGGCTGCATTCTCCTACCCTGTCACCCACACAAGAGAACGAAATCAAATGTACAACAGCTAAGATGAGAAGAAAGGTGTTGGATCAAAACTGATCTGGTAGCTGGGCGTGGTGGCTTACGCCTGTAATCCCAGCACTCGGGAGGCAGAGGCAGGAGGATTGCTGAGTTCGAGGCTTGCCTGGACTACATAGTAGCCAGCCTGAAGTACAAAGCGAGACCCTGTCTCCAAAAACAAAACAAAACAAAACAAAACAAAACAAAACAAAAAAAAACCTGATCTGGTATTTTCTTTGGAAGCCCATCCTGTCCCTGTATCGCCAGATCACTTCTCTGCTCTCCTCAGAGTTCTGGGTCACTGAATTCTCTCTTATCCTCTAAACAGGCATGCCACACCTTTCACGCCAGGCAGCACTCCAGCACCAGATTGCTGGGGTCCCTGCTACATCTCTCTGGCCTCAGACATTTGAGCAGAGCACGCCTCCCTGGGGCACAGCTAACTGGAGTGCCCATGGCATCCCACTGCTGGGTGGTTGGCAGTCTCCAGCTTCACTGTCAGAATTCTGTCCTGCCTTCTAGGAACCTGGGGGATCAGGGACACAGCCCTTCTCATTGCTGCTGCCACTCTTGACTGTGAATGTCTCCAGGGAGGCTCACTTCACTTGTGCCTCAGGACGGTCACACTTCACAGAAATGCCTTATGAGTTCCAGAATTTTGCAAACATCCTGAGTCACACTCAAAATATGTATGTATATATATATATATAAATAATAAAAAAATGTTTTTTGAGACAGGGTCTCGCTTTGTAGTTCAGGCTGACCCTGACTCAGTAATCCTCCTGCCTCTACCTCCGGAGTGCTGGAATACAGGCGTGAGCCACCACAACCCACCATGCCCAGGGGTATGTAGTACTGATTGCTGGTGGGCGTGAGTCACCACACACGGTATGCGGATCAAACCAGGGACCCTACGCTTGCTAGGCAGGTGCCAGAAACACTGAGCTAAGTCTCCAGCTCCTCTTTAATGCTCTTAATCAATGTTTGCAACTCTGAGTTTTTAAAATTCGGTTGCTTAGTGGAATCACGATCCGAATAAAGTCTACGGTGCACGATGCATTTGGCAAGTAAATCTCTTCATCTACTGATCCACTTGTCCACTTTCCTCTTTAAACAATTTTTTAGAATTGTAATTTGTTCGTTCAAGTATTGCATT
The DNA here is from genome assembly GCA_004025085.1 of Thryonomys swinderianus. Lineage (NCBI taxonomy): Eukaryota > Metazoa > Chordata > Mammalia > Rodentia > Thryonomyidae > Thryonomys > Thryonomys swinderianus. The sequence continues at coordinate 7,905 of PVIC010049421.1, read as the reverse complement.
GTTTGTACTTGTATGAAAGCACCCTTGACTGCTGGCTTTGGTTCTCCATTCTTGTGTGTGTGTGTGTGTGTGTGTGTGTGGTATCGGGGATTAAACCCCATTCTCTAGAAGAGCACTGGGTGAGATGGATTCTCGAAGTCTGCACTCTAGGAGCTTTTCAACAGTAGCCCTGCGTGACTATAATGTGACGTGGAGCAGATTCGCTCCACCCGAACCTGTCCTGCGAGCTGAGCTCAGCCGAGGGAGCCGGTAAACCAGGTCTGGAGGGCAGGACCTGACTGGTGTCGAGGCAGGGTGACAGCGGCAACCCTCCTTGTGGCGGTCACTTCCCCCTTACAGGTCCCCGGGTGCCGGGCAAAGTAGCATCTAACTCGGGGTTAGAGGCCGAAATAACCCAAGAGGTGGTTTACTGTACACCAGAAAATGCTCACCGTCCGCAGGGCGAGTCGGGCTGCTTGTTCCGCCCACGATGCCCGCCTGTGGCCCGCGGTGCAATTGGCGAGCGTTAACAGGTAGCTGCTTGGCCTTCTTGCCGCGTAGCCGGCTTGCTCAACTACAACTCCCAAAGTCCTCCGCGGCAAACCGGTTACTACGGAGATGGGCCGGGCTCACGACCGCGGGTTCGTCTGTGTTGCGATTGTTGGTGGCTTGGGTCTCCAGGTTGCCGTGCGCGAGTTGCCGTACCCACCTGCATGACTTTAAAACTGGCTGTTAGCGCTCTTCCGCCTTCCGACCCTTGCGTGTAAAGGCCTGGAAATTTGACCGCGGTGTGTAGGCAAACCAAACTACACCTCCCAGCATGGGCCAGGCATATGCCACTTCCGGTTTTGAGCTCCGTGTTCCCATGGAGACCAGTCTCAGAGTTTTTAGGCCGCTGAAATCCCAGGGAAGAGAGCAGTAGTCAGAAAAGAGGTATAGAGAGGGACAGGATGATTTTGGTTATAAAGCAATAGCGAAGGCATTTTGCCTCTTCCGTGTCTACAGACAAGACAAAGTGGCGCAGAGCTCTCTGGGAAGTGCATGAGACGCTTCCCCAAGAACTATGGGAAATGTAGTCATTGAATACCCACCACAACCTTTAGCCCCTGTGTTCAGCCAGAGAACACTTCTACTCTCATCTTGAACCCTCAAACATTCATCTTGCCTCCTAAGTATTTGACAGATGTTCCTTTTTCTCCATGCCCACCCGCAGTGCTGCATTTCAGACTTTGTACTTTTCCTAAGTGAAGAGTGTATCTTATTAGCTTGTCCTTTCCCGTTAGTTCTATTCTACATGCTCCCACCAAAGTGACCTGTCCTTGGTGTGCTTAAAGCTCTTCAATAGCTAACGAAATCAAATTAACGCTCCTAGACTGGCGTGTATATTAGACCTTTATCTATGATCTCTATTCTTCTCAAATAGAAGAATCAGATTGTTCATCTTGTTTGTGATCGATTCCTTAAAGCCAATGAGATAGATTTGAGACAAGGTCTCGCTTTGTAGTTCAGGATGGCCCTGAGCTCACTATATAGCCCAGGCAAGTCTTGAATTTAGCAATTCTCCTGCCTCTGCCTCCCTAGTGTTGGGATCACAGGCATGAGCCACCATGGCCGGTACTGTTGTATGTGGTTACTGGGGATCGACGTCAGGACCTTGTGCTTGCTAGGAAGGCACCGGGACCAAGCTAAATCTCTGGTCAAGCCAATGAGTTTTTAAAATGCACAGCTTGGCCTGGAAGTGTAGCTCAGTGACACCTCATCTGGCAAATTTAAGGTCCTGAGTTTGATCAGCTGATTAAAAAAAAAAAAGGCAGAGCTTAACTTCCTACTTTTTTTTTTTTTGCTTTTTGGAGACAGGGTCTCGCTTTGTAGTTCAGGCTGGCCCTGAGCTCACTATGGTGCCCAGGCAAGCCGCCGCGAACTCAGCAATCCTCCGGTCTCTGCCTCCCGAGAGCTGGGATGACAGGCGTGAGCCACCACGCCCAGCATTATATGTGGTAACCGGGGATCGAACTCAGGTCCTTGCGCTTGCGAGGCAGGCGCCAGAACCACTGAGCTAACCCTCCGGCCCCTTAACTTCCTACTTTTAACAATATCCTTTCCCCTGAAAGAATGATAAATTCCCAGTGCATTGAAGTTACAAGAGATACATATATTCTTTTTTTTTGTTTTTGAGACAGGGTCTCACTTTGTAGTTCAGGCTGGCCCTCAGCTCACTATGTAGCCCAGGCAAGCCGCCACTAACTCAGCAATCCTCCTGTCTCTGCCTCCCGAGTGCTGGGATTACAGGTGTGAGCCACCACGCCCGGCACTGTGGTATGTGGTATGTGGTATTGATTGCTGGTGGGTGTGAGTCACCACGCCCAGCATTCTATGTGGTTACCGGGATTGAACTCAGGACCCTGTGCCTGCAAGGCAGGTGCCGGAACCACTGAGCTAAATCTCCGGTCCAAGATACATATATTCTTGAAGTTGGAAGTGGTGATACACACCTGCAACTCCAGTTATTAAGGAGGCTAAGGTAGGAGGATTAGGCATTTTGGCTAGCCTGGACGATTTAGCTAGACCTTGTGTTGAAAAAAGCTGTGCGTGTATGTAACTCAGAGGTGCAGCACTTGACTAAACTGGAGGACGATCTGGGTTCAATTTGCAAAACAGGGTAGATATCACAAAACTTTTAAGACTATAAATGTAAGAGATGGGTTATATTTTTTCATACAACACCTTGAATATCTAACATTTACAATTAGTCCTAATCCAAAGAATAAATCTGCACGGAGGCCTGAGACAGGATAAAGCCCAGCCCTAGGCCTAGATAAGAATGAAGTATTAGAATACAGAAAGATGAATGATGTGCTGCTCATTTCAAAGCACCAAGAACTTTCCCTTTGAAGTGGGAATAGTTGGCAGACATACCATTTCCACTGGCTTTTAACTTCAACAGGAAGAATGTCCCATATCACCAATGTAGAAAATTTTCTAACTGATAACACAGTTCAGATAGAAGTCATATCAAAAGTATGTAGTCTGTTGTTAACATTTAAAAGCAGAGTTTCCTCCCTCCTCACTTATTTAATTTCTTTGGTTTTGAAAACATGAAATCTTTTTTGTTTTTCCTAATGAGAGGGTACATTCGTTGAGAAAGCATAAGCCAAGACAAGAATATTCATATAATTCTTAACAGGTAGGCAGGGAAGGCTGAAGTCAAGTTCTGAAAGAACCATACCTTCCAGTAATTTCCTGAAGTGACACACACCTGCTTGCTTTTTAAGTGGGCCTTAAGAGTATTATTTTTAAAACGAGTTCTGACATGTCCTGAGTTGCCAGGAAAACTCTACTCTTTGTACAATGACTTAGCCCCTCTTAGAGATATAAGGGATTCCTAGTGTCCTTTATACAATGTAATGATCTCTAGGGGCTTTGCCTAATTTTGAGAGGTGGAACATTCAGGTTACAGTACATGGGAATTAGTCATCATTTTCTTCACAATGGGTAGAGTTTCAGAACGCTGTCATTTGGCTCAAAGAACTAAGATGTTAACTATATGTGAAAAACAATTGCCAGCCATTGCTACTGTAACTCTGACCCAAATAATTAATATAGTCCTTATTTGCCCTATATTGTTGCAGGTTGTGTTAACCAGTTTTCTGTTACTGTAACAAAATACCTGAGACAATCAATTTAAAAATCAGTAAAATTTTGTCTTGTGCATAGTCTTAGAGGATTCAATCCAAAGTTGGCCACAATGGTTTTGGGTTTGTGATGAGGTAGCATATCATGGCTGGGGGACCAGGGTGGAGCAAATCCACTCATCTCATGGCAGTAGAAAAATGGAAAAGAGAAACACAAAAAAACCGTGTCTCACAACCCATTTTGGGGGCATATCCCCAGTGACGTAAAATCTCCCAACTTTAGGACCCACTCTTCAAGGTTCTTACTACCTTCCAACAGCAGCAAGACAGGGACTAAGCTTTTAACACATGGACCTTTGGGGCACATCTAAGATGCATCCCATAGCCCTGTGGTTATTGTTACTTTATAGTCTCAGTCTCAGTGTCTCTTAGTTTCTTTCTCCTTACTGAGGTACAATGCTCGGCACCCACAATTTAAAGGAGGATAGGTTTATTTTGGCTCATACTCTCAGTCCCTAGTTATCAGGTACCTAAGCAGAAATGGCAGAGTGGACAGGACAGGTCTGCATGGATATATCCTTCTAGGACCTTGGAGGTCCATCTCCAACCAGGTTCCACCTCCTAGCAGCAAGTCAGCTACAGCACCACCAAGATCCACCTTCAAAAGCCCCACCTTTGAACACACCAGGCTTTGGCAGGACAATCCAAAGTACAGAGGTGACTTTTAACCACCTTCATAGGTGGTACTGCCAGTTAGATTTTGTCAGAGCAGAGGCCTGGGGTCCAGTCTTGTCCTTTCCTCTAACTTGCTGGGTCCTCCTGATCAAGTATTTGTTTTTTTTATGGTCTTTTCAAAACTTAAGCTTTCTCCTCTATTAAGGCCTCAGTGAATAGCATTTGTGGTAGGTAGATAATAGCCCCTTAAAAGATCATGTCCCAATCCTTAGAACCTCTCAATGTTGTCTGGAAAAAGGGTCTTTGCAGATGTGATTGTTAGAAGTCTTTAGACAGGGAGACTAGCCTGGGTTATCCATGTGAAGCCCAAATGCAATTACAAAGGCCCTGTAATGGAAAGAGAGACAGAGGGAGATTTCAAACAGACGGGGACAGGGAAAGGTGACATGGAGACAGAACAGAAAGAAACTTGAGAATGCTGCAGTGGTTTACCCACAAACCAAAGAATGACAAGATGCCCCAGAAGCTGGAAGGAACAAGAAACAGCCTCCTCCAGCCTTCAAAGGGAGTGTGGCCCTGGTGGCATCTTATTGGGACCTGGTGATACTGATTTGGACTTCTGACCTCCAGAACTGTGAGGGAAGCCTTAAAATAAGCTGGTTCTTCTTTTTCACACTGGTTGTGTTGTATAAAGTCACTAAGAATGCTGAATTAGTGATACTGAGCATTGCACTTAGAAGAAATCGCCAGCCTCTGCCATTATTATTTAGAATGGAGGCTATACATGGGCAAGGGTTTTGTTGTTTGCACCTGGTTGTATACACTCAGCAGCTAGACTAGTTCCTCACCATAATAGTAGATGCACAACTAGCTGGAATTCGTTGGCCGAATCAAGGAACAAAAATCTTATCTAAACCCATACGCTTGGATTAAACTGCTATTGTATCTTTGGGCTGTGGTGGCTATAACTCCACAATTTTTATACTTTGGCATATGTTAAAGGGAGGAGATCCTTCAATTTTCTAGATCTTTGGGAAGGCCTGGGGTCAGGGAATCAGAATCCAGTGAGAGGAGTTTCCACTTGAACTAAGGATAGAAGATAGTATGAGTCAACTCCTGGCCTACCGTAACCTCCCAGGAGAAGGGGACAATTTCTTCTGCTGGCACAGTGAAAATAAAACACAAGTAGCTGGGTGGGATTCCAGTTCTAGGCTGGGAAGCCGCAGAGGGCACTGAGAGGTGGGCGTCCCTGGGGAAGGCTGTCACGTGATGATCGACAGCTCCTCCCTGTCTCTGCTCTCCGACATGGAACTGACGACGTTTTTCAAATATTGCACGAATTCCGTCCTGATGTCTTCAGGTTCATCCTCAAGATTCGAATGCACCAGCTTCAGCTTGCTCAGCGGTGGTGCTGAAAGAAGAGAGCCAGGTCGGTTAGGCGTGACTTTCCCCAAGGGCCCCTTTCTAGCTCCCCATGACCCAAGACCTCTAGAAGTCCATTAGGCTGACTTTCTCAAGTCCAGAAGTAAAGCTGAAAAGGGTTTCATGACAATGACACTGGGAACAGGACAGGAACTACACCGACCATCTACAGGTTCGCTTGGAGTTTCGTTGTGGGGTCCTGGGGATGGAACTCAGGGCATCACGGGTGCTAGGCAAGTGCTCCACCACTGGGCTGCATCTCAGCCCTTCTTCTTGGTTTTTGACCCAGGAAGGAAGAGATTCTCTCCTACTCTCATTTTGCTTCTGAATATATTCTGACTTATTCTCCAGGATCACTTTGTCGCCTCTGTCAAATGTGTGAATGTAAGACTCGGCGGCTTTCTTTAGCCAAGGCCTGTCAGGAAAGCGTGTGCCTAGTGGGACCAATGAATGGTTAAACCCAGGTCTCCCTCTCCTGGAGTCTATCTGCTGTTAAATGCCCACATGCTGCCCTGGATGGGTCCCCAACTTGGCGACTATGATTGACACAGTGACAGGGACACACACTTCCACACAGCAGATGCTCAGTGACTGCATGAGGCTAACAGACTCGAAGACACAGAGGAACACATGAGCGCCCCAAATGCTGGGACAACAGCCAAAGGGAAACCCCGGATTCCTTACACAGAGTCATGCTCCCCGTGTCATCCTCAGAGCCTGGTTTGTGATGTGCGACCAGCAGGCACTGAGAATCCTGTAAGAACTGGTCCTGGACAAAGTTGGAATACCACATTTCAATTTCCTTCAGGTGGCTCGGGATATCGGCATTGAAGACAATCACCACGCCATGGGAGTCCTTCATGAGGGCTGGCCAGCAGGATACAAACCTGCAAGGCAGGAAGGGAGCTGGAGCGAGGGCTAGGACATCCCTCTTTCTAACTGTACATTTGATTTACTGCACTTCTCTTTGGTGGTGCTGGAGATCAAATCCTGGACCTCAAGCATGCTAGGCAGGCACCGTACCAGTGAGGTCTATCACCAGCCCTGCTATTTCAGCCCCTGGACAAAGCAGATATTTAAAGGAAACGTACTTAACATCGCCGCTGCAGTCCCAGAGCTCAAATTCACACCCTGTGCCCTTGTTGTTGCTGGTGACATTTGGGTTCTCAAATTCCAGGATCCTAAAAATAAAAACAGCAGCAGAAGAAGGTCTACTTCAGAGGCACTTTGGGAACGCCAGAACCCCACACAAGAGGAGGAGAGTGACGGGTGGTGACTCTGAGACATGGGCTGAGCTGGCTAACCTCACTCCTTGGGTTGGGTTGTATTCAGTGATGTCAGAAGATTCAGTCAGAAAGTTGGCCAGAACAGTTTTTCCACTCTGTAAAAAGGAGAGTAAATAAAGGTCTTTGCTGAAAAGCAGCTAGATAAACTATAAGGATCCCTCTCCATAGCTGGCTTGGAACTTGGTGCGGTATAGTACAGGCCATACGCATGCTAGCTAGCTTGGTCTAGAGTGGTGGGCACAGCCTGGTCTGGCACCCAGGGGACGTGGGATTCTAGGCCTGGCTGTATTGCTGAGGTAACTTTAACCACGCTGATTTCCCTGCCTGGCTCTCAGCCATGAAACCTGACAACAGAACAAATGTCCCGGGTGTCTGTTTTGCCTGTTTCTCTCCACAGCTTCCGGGAATCAGTCTGCTACAGATGCAAAACCACTGAAGTTCAGAGAAGGAAGCAGAGTTCTTTGAGGTCATACAGAGGATCGAGGTGAGAGCTGAGTCCCAGGTCTGGGAACACCTGCCTGGCTGTGTGATGATTCCACAGAGAGCTGTTTCTCCTTAGGCAACATACAAGTAATACATGCTCCTGTGTGAAATAGCAGCACAACAAAACAGTCTACTTCATCTCTCCATGCAAACTCTCCCTGTATCTGTCCCACTCCCTCCTCAACGGAATGACCTGTTTTTTTTTTTTTTAGATCTTTTCTATATATTTGTTTCATTCACTGAATTTTATATGTCTGAATACAAAACAAAGGGACTTTTTTTGGTCACCTCTAAAGAAAGACAATTTCTTCAGCTTGAGTGTTTATAAAAATTTCTCCCAGCCGGGCGTGGTGGCTCATGCCTGTAATCCCAGCACTAGGGAGGCAGAGACAGGAGGATTGCTGAGTTCGCGGCGGCTTGCCTGGGCA
>PVIC010049420.1:0-13160 GCA_004025085.1 Thryonomys swinderianus | reverse complement strand
TTTTTTTTTTTTTTTTTTTTTTTTTTTTTTTTTTTTTTTTTTTTTTTTTTTTTTTTTTTTTTTTTTTTTTTTTTTTTTTTTTTTGAGACAGGGTCTCGCTTTGTAGTTCAGGCTGGCTCTGAGCTCACTATGTAGCCCAGGCAAGCCTCGAACTCAGCAATCCTCCTGTCTCTGCCTCCCGAGTGCTGGGATGACAGGCATGAGCCACCATGCCCGGCACTGTGGTGTGTGGTATTGATGGCTGGTGGGTGTGAGTCTCCACGCCCAGCATTGTATGTGGTTACCGGGGATCGAACTCAGGACCTTGCGCTTGGGAGGCAGGAGCTGGAACCACTGAGCTAACCCTCCGGCCCGTCTATCTTTCTTTTATTGAATTCTAGCTTAATTACACTGTAACTAGGAAAATATTTGTAAAATCATAAGTCATTTCAAACTGATTTAGATTTGCTTCATGATCCAGAGTATGATTTTTGCAATATATATTTCTTATGTACTTTAAATGAAACAATATTTCATTTAACAGGAAATTTTGTCGATAATGTTATTCAGATCTTATATGTTCTTAGTGATTTTCTGTCAACATATTGTATCAATTAGGAAAAGAGAGATCTTTAAACCTCTGATTTTAATATTTGGATCTCATGTTATACTATATCTATCTATCCGTCTATCTGTCATCTATCTATCTGTTACATAGCAAAATTTTCTCTCACCACATCATGATGTTACTAAGTTAATGTTACCAATCTAAATGTTACCAATCCAAAGTAGTGCATTTTATTACATTTTCTTACATGCCACCATGCTATGTAGTTAACAACTGCGGGACCCTTAAGGAACCAGGGCGAGGTGAACTCAGGAAGGTGAGTCACATATTACTTAAAATGCCTTACTTGAGGCATCAGAATACAAACATTTTAAACTTAGAGTGTTTATGAAATTAATGCATCTATAAATTTATTCGTTAAAATGCTTTATTACATTAAGTTGACTCAAGACATTTACAGAAATGTCTCTATTAGCATTAACTGTGTCTAACTATTTGATTCATAGGAATAAAATTTTATATTCAAGGAGTTGACCGTTGCTGAAGATTTTCTGTCCCTCAAAGATGTAATAACTTTGTGGAATTTTCATATCATTGTGTACAGTTATTTTTTAACTTAGGATTCAAATATCTGAAAAATCATTTTATTCAGAAAATTAAGGTCTTGACATTAAAGAAACTGAGTTGACTTTTATCCCCCAAAGAGTTGTACTGTTTCATACAGTTCTCTGCCATTTTTAATACAGATATTTCTTCTATTTTTATGACTTTCAAAAGTACTAAAATTACATAAAATCAGCGGTAATACAACTGGTTCAATATATATATATATATATATATATTTTTTTTTTTTTTTTTTTCCTCTGAGACAGTGTCTCACTTTGTAGTTCAAGCTGGCCCTGAACTCACTATGTAGCTCAGGCAAGCCTCGAACTCAGCAATCTTCCTGCCTCTACCTCCCGAGTGCTGGGGTTATCAAATATAATTTTCATTTGGATCCACAATTTGACATTTCACTGTGCTTGTTTTAACGTGTTCCACTTATGTATACTTGGTTGTTTTATTATTATTGACTATTTGCAAATTACTAGTATTACATCCCTCTGCTCTAAATAATTTAATGTTTTTTTTTCTCTTAAGAGCAAAGACAATCTTTTTAATAGCTTAGACATTTAGCATTTCAAGACACATAACATTTCTTTTTTTATTTTATACAAAGATCATATGTAAATTTTTGCAATGTCCTGGAAATAATCTCTGCACAATTATTTTTCATCTATGATCCACTCAATGATTGGACTAGGAATGATTGTCTTATTAGTGTTTAGTTTACAGTATTCACCTAACCCTAACTTTTATATTGCCATAGTCTTAAAGGTGAAGAGTCAAGTTTTCACCTCAAAATGTTTTCCTGCGATACACTGTCTTCAATAATTATTCAGATGCAGTCCATTTTTTCATATTTGGCAGTTATAGTACATACTTTCTCAAGTGGAAAATATTTGATATTCAAAAAGTAAAACATGCCCTGAAAATGAAGAATTCCACTGGAAGTCTCTTGAACTCTCTTAAAGACTCTTCAAGTCTCTTAAAGTACTGTCTCTTAAAGTTTTGGTCTTTGTCTCTTAATTAGCAGCCAGCTCTTGTTACTCCTTTTGAAATTACGCTGTATAGATGCACACATAAGCCAAGTTATTCTACAGTCAGACAGTGGGGGGGTAGTAATTTAAAGTCACTGTGTACATTTAAAAAATTCCTTGCCTGATCTGTATCTATAAACTGAAAACAATACTATGTTGATATGTGACGATATTGTTGTTCAGTGTTAGGACTCTGAAGACAGGATTCTTGTTTTTAACTCCTACTCTACTCTGTATTATGTAGTGGACATTGAACATGCTGCTAAAAGTAATTAATTTTAGGTTTTGTGAATAAAATATAGTCAATAAGTGTGGTACCTTCCAAGAGAAGTATTGGGAAAATTCAAAAGTATATAACATCCCATCTCTTTGGTTAAACTTCTACACTCGCCAGCCCTTTTAGATACCGAACTGGTACTTTGTGATCATTAGCTGCTACTAGTTTATAAAAATACACACATTTGTAACCATTCAAACCCTCTGCTTTATTGCAAATGACAGTCACCAAATACAAAACCTGGATTTCACTTGAAAGGATGCATGGCATTATTAATACACAGTGAGTCATGGGAAGTGGAGTGTAGCTGTTCTAAATATTGCTCTCTAAAATAGAAGGGTAGAAAATCACAGCAAGAATCCTCCAAAATCGAGAAGGAATCAAATGTTGACACACAAAATGTATATCACATAACTAACAAGACTATTTTGTTAGACTATATGCTAACCGCTGCAGGGATGCACTGAGATATAAGCTTTGCACTCAGTCATGATAGATTTTGAAGTCTAGTTAGTGAAACAGGTCACACAGGAAAAACTAACTAACAATATATTTAGTTAATAATGTTGAGGACCATAAAAGAATATACACAACAGTAATTGCTATGAAAGCTGAATGGAGAAGATATTGTCATTAATTGAGTAGTGAAAACACATTCTGCCAAAGACAGCCTTAAATAATTATCTGAAGTTAGAAGATAATTTTTAAATAATAGGTAGTTATAGAGAAATTAGAAAATTCCATTCAGGGGAGAGGGGACAGATAAACATAGATGTTTCGGTTACGTTCTCTCCTTGCTGAGAAAATACCTGACACCCCAAATTGGAGGTGAAGGGGTTTGTTTGTCTTACTGTTCATAGAGTTTCAGTCCGGAACCTGCTAGCTCCAAGCCTGGGATGGCAAACAGACATCACAAAGAACAGCATGGCGCATACAAGGCAGCAAAAGTAACGAGACAGAAACTTTGAAAACAATGATTTTTGTTGGCACATCTTATATACACTTTATGATCAAAACTGACATTGCAAATTTGTATCAGTACATGATATGACTTAATTCTCATTTTTTCCTGTTCCCCTCCCCCCCACATTCCCCACACCCTACATACATAAACTTTATTTCTTAGATCTAACAGCCTCCCCCTGCTCCTTTCATTTTATTTAGACTCTTTAGGGTGGTCACATTCACACCCTTAATCCAAGTGCCCTTTAGTCTAAAGCTGCATCATGAATCAAATCCAGCTTCACACACACACTTTGGATCAAACCTATGACTATTGGGGCGTCTAGACTCAACCACAGCGGTGCACATACACACATTTAGCAGAATTCATATGAGTAGATCAGTCTATGAAAAGTGAAGCATCTGCTTAAGAATACTAACAATACTACAAAGAAGAATTGACCAAATCCTAAGGAGTTGACCTATCATTATGTAGATAATTACACTAATGAAAACTTAATGTGAGAATGTTATCCTGAACAATTTCTGTGGCAAATACGAGAATTTTTTTTTACTAAAATAAGAAAAATAAAATATTCTTATTATAGCCAGGTCTCAGATAGTCAGAGAAGATGGGAGAGAGCATTGCCAGGATTTGGAAAGCCACAAATAAAATAATTTTGGAAAGAACTCACAGTAAAAATATTCCACTTGAGAAACTCTTTATTTGATACCATTCTAAATAAGAAAACAAACTGCAACTACACCTTTTACACGCCGATGCTCCTTAAGGAGCCTTTGGAGGGAATGTCTGGTGGGTCATGACCCATCCATAGAGGCCCTCACTGTGTGAGACTGAGTGGTCAATAAAGGCTGTGATATTTTCTGTGCTTGTAATAAAGGATAAACACCTCGATTTCCACAGCACCAACTACACAAAGAGAGGTAGACATAATTCCCCAAACAGAAATAAGAATGTCAGGGCATTTCACAAGGATAAAATCTTACAGTACTTTGCTTAGAGAGAAAGCAGATCAAAACAATTAGAATCGCATAGTACCCTAGAAGTCTGATGAAAACATTCTGGACTCAAGCATGTTGGGGCCCCAGAATCACAGTGAAGCCTTTTAGCCTCCATATAAACACCTGCAACTATACTGTACAACTGAACAGAATTTCTCTGAAATTTCCTCTCTCTCTCTCTCTCTCTCTCTCTCTCTCTCTCTCTCTCTCTCTCTCTCTCTCTCTCTCTCTCTCTCTCTCTCTCTCTCTCTCTCTCTTTTGGTAGTACCTGGGATCAAACTTGGGCCCTTGTGCTTCCAAGGTAGGCATGGTCCTCTTGAGTTAAATCCCTGGTCCTCATATTTTTAATCATTGCAATTTATATAAACTAAATCCACCAAAGAAAGAGAAGAAGCAAGATGAAAGACCTGGAGTCCATGCATGCATTCAGAAAAATCATATGCTAAACTGGTCAGTGTCCAAGAAATTCACCTATGACAGGGCTAGAAAACTTTTTTATTTTTATTTTATTTATTTATTATTTTTTTGTGACAGGGTCTCACTTTGTAGTTCAGGCTGGCCCTGAGCTCACTATGTAGCCCAGGCAAGCCTCAAACTCAGCAATCATCCTGTCTTTGCTCGAACTCAGCAATCATCCTGTCTCTGCCTCCTGAGTGCTGGGATTACAGGCATGAGCCACCACGCCCAGCATTGTATGTGGTTACTGGGATCAAACTCAGGGCCTTGTGCTTGCGAGGCAGGCACCAGAACCACTGAGCTAAATCTCTGGCCCTAGAAAACTTGCTTTATAAAAACTTTTTTTTATAAAAAGGGAAAGATAATACCAATCCTTATATCCATGTAATAAATCCAACTTCATGCATCTTAAAATTCCTAATAAGAGAAAAATGTAGCTTTATATAAAGTACACTATGGTAACTTTTAATAAAATGGGCTATTGGTGTTTTTCATGCCACATAATCCAACACATACAAGAAAAGGGAAAAAGATTTACTAGGCATGTGTAAGTGCACAACATGCACCTTTCAACATAATTATTATTTTTTCTCTTAAGGAAAGTTAAAAATACAGCTTATACAAATTGGGGTCTGGCAGCGAGAGGAGTTGTCTATTTGCTGCAGCTGATGCCGGTCAGACTCCACGGTGCAGCGTGTACCAGCTGAAGTCTGTCAACACCGAGACCAGCATAAGGGCAACATGATAGTCAAAACAGGATGAAGCCACAGTCTAAACAAGATGACATGAGCATTTGTGCAATTAACAGCATCAGCAAAAGGGAAGTTGTGTTTAGAATATTCTGCCAGAATAAAAAAAAAAAAAAGGCAGGATGCTTATTTTGCCATAATAATGCTATGCTCTATTGGACTGAATAGCACTGAAAACACAATGGAAACCACAATGTGGACACAGTAGGGATGGAGGAAAAGCTGATAACAGCGATGGGTCACAATCCTCATGCTCTTTCCACTGTAATGCACGCTGATCACAAATCCAGTAGGCACTTACCTGACCATGAGTGCAGCCAGGGTCTGTCCTCTGCCAACTGTCCACCCAGCACTATTCTAAATTTTCAACATTTGCTTGATTTACTCTTCAAAACAAGTATGCATGATCAACGTTATTGTGCTTGACACAAATTAGGCATTCCTATGTTAAAATCAATATTATTGCTGTTATTATGAGTTAAGTGGTGAACATGTTTTATAAATATTTTATCATTTATGTAATTATCTTAACAACTCAGAATATCCAGACCACCAAAAATTTAAGATAGTGATATTGATTACTTGATTTTTTTTTAAAAACTGTGCAAGATCCCCATTATGAACCTCATATTACAAATGACAAAGATGTATGGTATAATCTTCAGCATCGCTATAACATAAAGAGTTGAACTATTGGGCCAGACAGATATGCACTGGAATACTGGTTCTGATTTTAGGCTTCAGGCAAGGTGCTTAGTAGTTTGGATTTGATTATTCCTTAGAAAACAAAAACTTAGGGCCTGAATGAGGAATAAATGAGAATATTTATTAGTTTTCATATAATGCTTGACATGAACTAGATCTTCACATGGCAGAATTGATATTACCATTGTTGTTATTATGAGTGTAATGGTGAAAAGTAATTTATGAATATTTCATCATTTATGCAATCCTCATAACTCAGGCTATTGAGAGTCCCACTAATTTAAGTGGCAATTTTAAGTCGTTAACCAGGACCAGACATGTGCTAAGGGTGTTCCCCCGCGGCTCCTCTCACCCCAGCTACTCCTAGCTGAAGCTCTTGTCAGTTTGTCTGCACCATGAAGCAGATTTTCACAGTGGTTTTGATCACACTTGTAATAACTTTACTTCAGATCTTCTTGTTTCCAAAACTGGTGTGCATTTTACATCTTATATATAAGATTCCATAGTTTTAAAAAAATAAACAGTAAAAGAGTTTATTATTAATATAAGAAGCAGGAAGTCAATGAATATGGCATTTTTAGGTGAGCTTTATGAAATGAACATGTAATTATAATTTAAATAAGAAAGTAGTTTTTGACAATTTTATCATTAGTTATTATCTGTTATATAACTATAAAATATGGTATAGTACAACAAACATATTTATAACTGTACAATATAATCCATATTATAGCAACTGTAATAAAATAGGCACATATTAACACCAAATGCCATTCAAAATCTGTTTCCAAAATAGGGACCACAGTTAAAATAGTAAAACAATACTGGTGCATCTATAGTGCATTACATTATTGGTATTGTAAATAATTTATGAGGATTAACAAGAAATTTAAATCTTTACTATCCCTTAACAGAAATGCGAGCTGCTGGCTTCTGCAGTTGGTGCCTTTTTCTTCTGTTTCTTTTACATAATCCCCATCTCATTGTATTTGGCTTTTTCTTCTTCTTGCAATATGCAAGATGCACTTTTTTTTCTTCCTGTCAGCACTTTGGTCATAGCTCAAAGACTTGTGAAACACGTATTCTCTGCGTCGTCCAGAATCTTGTACTGCTCGTGATGCCAAGACCAAGATCAGGTGACATATCAGGGTTGCAGGATATGGGGTTTCAGTCAGACCTGCTGTACCACAATCTGCATTTTCACAAATCTCAAAGTGATTTTTTCTGCACATTAATTACCTTATAAGCATTAAAAAAAAAACTATATGCTGAAAAAGTGAAGGATTGTTGAACATGGATTTCGTGTTACCCTGGCCTTGCAGCAAGAAGCACTGGTGTGTGGGGACAGTGGGGGAGTTGATATCCTTTTATGCTCTAAAAATAGGATGGGAGTGTTCTCTTTGAATCAGCCTTAAAAGTGTTTGCTTCTAAATTTAATGTGTTTTGGTTATTTTGCTGATTTAAAGTGATGCAAGTCTTAGATGCATTCAGAGTTCTAGTTGCTAAAGAACTTTGACTTCATTTTTTTTTATTTCCCCAATGCTTATATTTTTTGAATAAATACCACGTTTATTTGGAGTTAAAATACCCCATGCTACATTGTTTGCAATTGAGTCAGTTCTGATGCAACTATTACAAATACTGGTATAGTCTGCTGGGAGTAAAATACGGTTTTCCAATCTTCCTGAACAGATTTCACATTACCAAGCCATCTTAATATAAATTCTTCTGGATCGGGAGATTTTCATGCTAATAAATTAGAATATATACAAAGATCTATGTTTGTAGTAAACCATATATGCAAATTAAACTATTTCATCAGAAGTAATAGCTTTTCATGTCAAGTCTGTGGGTTTCAAACAATGTATAAAAAGAAAGCCATGGAAATCATGAAGAGTTTTTTTTTTAATGAAAAACTTTAAATGATCTATTATAACATTTTGTGCTTGAGTCTCTTCATTTACTTCTGGCTCCCTCAGTCAACGCAGTTTCTGCCATGATCTTAGCTCAGTAAGTCTTGTGTTTGAAATACAATTTTTCATTTTGCATCTGGTGAGATTTTTGCCTTTTGTAATTGTCTATATCCTATACAGTCTAAAACTGTGTATCCATCGGTTCTGTATTTGTGGCTTCAGCATCTTTGTATTCAATTAACTGCTAATAGAAAATACTGAAAATAAATCTGTGTGCACTGACACACACACACATATACACACACACACTTATTCTTATGCAACAAAGCTATTTATATAGCTTTACACTGTATTAGGTAGGATGTCATCTTATTAGAACAATTTAAACTATATGGAAAGTATCTATAAGTTATAAATAATATAATGTCATTTTATATAGGGCAAATTGGTATCCACAGATTTTGGTATCTGTAAGGTTTCCTGGAAGAAGTTTCAGGAGGTTACTTAAGGGATGACTGCAAGTTCAAAGTCACTCATATCCCTGGCAAGCAGAAGTAGACAGGGATCTGTACAGGGTTCTATTTTCTTATGGCACCAGTCCATTTGGCCTTTTCACTTTCTCCTGTCTATAACTAATGGAGCAATAAATACCTTTTATAACATAGTAATTTCAACATTTATTTATTGAATTAGTTGAAAAATCATAAAAAGTAGTGACTTGGGCAAATAAAGGAAAATAAGAATTGAAGATATGTTTAGCAAATTTTAAAAGGAATAGTGACAATGACAACAAATCTACTTAAGCCAACAAGACTCCTGAGAAGTCATTAAGACAACAACCAAACTGTTTTTATCCTCTGTCTAACCAAAATTTGTAGTTACATGCATCCTTTTTGAGAATTAAAAAACTCAAATGTGATATTTTTCTCATTACCTAAATCCTGTAAATTGTTTTAAATATGTCCTAACAAACTTTGAAATAAGAATAAAATATCTATAATTGAAGAGATCATCCCAATAATAAACTGGTTTAAACAATCATCGTTAGGATAGTGATTTAAAATTCACTGTGTATTTTATATAAGTTGCTCCAGTTCTTTGCATAATTGAACTAAAGCTCTTCACCTTTTTAACAAGATCAGAACATGTCCTGGCTTAGTCGGAGACCTCAAAGTTGGCAGTGTGGACCCAGGTTTTGGCTGCAGGTTTCTGGTCCCAAATTCTTCGTCCACAGCACCATATTGTCATCTATCACTCTGATTAACTACGTATCTCACTCCCACTGAGCACATATATGCCCCTATCCTCTGGAGTGCTCTATATTTTCTTTAATATGCTAAAACATACAAAAATTGTTCCTACTGTCGTTCTTTGTCTTTTTGAAAACCAACATAACCTTCACTTGTCTCTCTAGGATCTCACTGTGAATTCTGGCAACTTGTGGAATTTCCTAAGGTTATTTTATATTCTCCTTTTCCTCTGAAGTGCTAGAGATGTCACTCTCCACCCCTATCTGCAAAATTAATGATCATGTTCGCATTTCAATCATCAGAGTCACTGATTAAAATGCTCAACAATAAGTCTGGAACCGACCACGGTGGAACATTACTTATGTCACTTGAACTTGGCAATGGCCCATCAAATACAACTCATTCCATAATCTTAGAGCTCTGTGCTATAACCTAACAGTGGTTGCAGCATGACAATATATCTCAATTTATTCATGACTGTTGGCATGCAGAGCAGAACCAAAACCTGTGTGAAATAAAAGTGTATCGGATCTAATGCTTTTGTATCTATTTATCATGTCTGTCATTCTATCAAAAAGGCAGTGGATCATAAGAACTATTTAAGTGCCTTACTGGTAATTAACAAAGTAGTTACTCTTCTGCATTTGTAATTAATAGAATAATTATTCTTCCTACATATACTAGTCTCTGAAAAAAAATACTGTATGTAAAGCACTGGGTAACTTGTTTCACTGAATATGATATTCTCCCAAACTCACCATGCAGACATCTAGTTGAATTATGTTCATAAAGTGCACATAGTAATCACCCTAACATATTTAAGAGTTGTAAAACCTAAAACCTAAGTTGATATCCTATTTTCCCAGTTTTCTATCTTTAAATAATAGTGCGACAGTCAATATTCTGATTTACTAGAACTTTGTTTGGTACCTTGTTATTCTCAGTTTTCAATACTCTTTTCTTGGAAGAAGTCATTTTGAAAAAAAGCTTTCATTTTTTATTGGTATCTTTTAAAATGTTCTTCAAATATCACATGAGCTGAGCTTGTCTTCATTTTCAAACAATTCTTATATCCTTATTTTTTTCAATTTTTGGTCTTTTTAATTCAGAAGCTCAAAGTTTGTACATTTTCACTTAGCAATGAAGTAGCTGACAAAGAGAGTCAATCGGTATTATACACTCAATGGTCATTGCAGTCCTCTTTTTTTGCCAATACTACTCTATTTCTCTAATTCAGTTCAGATACTGACTGACCTTGTGATTCACATCTTTCCTGGAATTTAATTAGATAATTGAACAACAATCAACTCACTCCCTCTCCGTGGCCCTTTAAGCTGGAAATGTCAATAGTAATTCTCCTTTACAGAAGCAAATTCAAGTTTGATTTAGAGCTATTGGTCTGCTTTGTTAAATATGCCAAACACACACCACCTACTTGGATGATTTGTAAGTGTACGAGGGAGTTTTATTGTTTTCCTTGTTGCATATTAACCTTTTGATAAAAAGATAAAATAATATAATATGTATGCCACTTCTATTATATTTTCAGAAGGAGAAAATAAACACTTAAATATGTGGACAATAATTGTCTAAAAGTAATTATATAAAACATCATATGCTTTTCAGTTTCATTAAAATACCATTATATCATGGCTTCAGAATGATGTTGATTCAGGGTGGTTTGCAAGAGAGGTTGATCACACCCTTTTCAAATGTCATTTTGTTCATTTTCTGTTCTAGCTTATTCTACCAACACATCAAGATCAAAACTATATCAAGCTAAGCACAATGTACAAGAGACGGATTTATCAGAGTGGCAGATTTTTCATCTCCCCTTCTTTTCCCTCTCTTTGCTCATGCGCCTGCTCCTTCTTCTTCCTCACCTGTCTGTCTGTCATCTGTCCCTTTCTCCTCTCCCCCTCTCATTCTCTTGCTGCTACATTAGGCTTGAATGAACCCAGGGCCTTCTTCACACTGAGCCACAACCCCAGCCCCACTCCCAACCATCAACTATGTTTTAGACAGTCTCACTAACAACTAAGTCATCCACCTGCGGTGGGTTTGCGTTCGTGATTTCCGGAGTCAGCTTCCTGAAGTGCTGGGTTAATGGACACACACTACCACACACACCCAGAGTATTGATTTTAATGAGAGATGACTGGTAAGGAGACCATAGATTTGAATCTGGAGATTGACAGGCATTCTCTGTAGAAAGGTAACTTTCAAAAATACCCTTTAAGGAGTGTACTTGGGAGCATTGGTAAGAAAGGCAGTAAAGTTACCTTCTCTTAGGAGAGCTATAGCAGTGCCCTGGCCTATGCCAGTGTGACTGAACATTTCATCTGATAACCCCCCACTTGGCTGGCATTACATAAGCTAGTTATTAGGTTGTCTTAGTTTATTCTTCTTCCTATCTTTTAATAAATACTGTAGCAGATACCCTGTCCAGTATTAGCAGGCTATAGTGGCATAAACTTCTTCACCCACTATAATTTGACTGTTACTTTGGAAGCAGTAGAGCTTGGCTGAATTCATTTCCAGCCAAGGTAAACTACTGAACTAAATTCTTCCCTTCTGAATTAACCATTTCTTCTCTGTAGCAAAGATATGCTTGTGTCCTCATTCTATAATCATGCTAGCTTGATACTTGTTATCAACAACTAGTTTTCCAAAGCCTTCCTGGCTTTTCCTGTCTCATGCTTGTAATGAATAAACATTGGATGTCCTGAGAGTTCTTTGTTGCTCAAAAGAGCTTAGATGAGCCCAAGACTCAGTTTCCCTCAAGTCTTTGTGTCGTTATTTCCCACTTTCCTATCTCACAGACATCATACTGACTTCCAGGAGATCAGGAATTAATGTAGGGATCTCTGGTAATGTCTCCTTTCCCATTCCCTAAAAGTTCTTTTTAAGGAGAAATTAATATAATGCAAGGTCAAAATTCCTTCCATCTTATGTCAAAGCTCATGGTAAAATTATAGAATGAGAATTAAAAAGTTTATTTCCTAGCAAGAATCCTTTCTAACCATTTAATCTTTTCTAAAGTAGTAAATGTTTGTTGAATCATGAAATTAAAGTGAGAACATATAGCAAGATATATTTTCATTGGAAACATGAAAATTAAAGATTTTTGATGCTAGAATGAATGAAAATAATTACTACAAAAGTTTCGGTGTGAAAAGTCCTTGTCTACATCGTGACTTTTAGTGATAGAGCTAGTTATTGGATAACTTCGTACTTTTCCTGCTGGAAACTATTTAGCACCTATGATGTACTGCACAGGAGAAGTACTTACATAGCTACTAACTTCTACTAACATGGCTTAGACTGAATCAGTTCATTATGGGTACTGCAGTGCCTCATAGTCTGTTTTCCTACAGCCTTTGATCATCTCTTTCTTCAAGAAAAGGTCATATGCAATGGTATATTGTTAAATAATGTTGCTAAATATTTGACAACCAGCTAGGGAGCCAATCTGACTTATGACATATGTGATTTATGGATTTCAACCTGCCAATTATTAAGTCACGTTCTACAGTTTGGGACCCCTTTTATAAGGGCATTAATCCTATTCATGAAGTACCCAAGTCAGGATCTAGTCACTTCCTAATATTCCTACTACCTAAAACCTTCACAGTTTAGATTTCAACACACACACACA
>PVIC010049419.1:0-13182 GCA_004025085.1 Thryonomys swinderianus | reverse complement strand
AAAAAAAAAAAAAAAAAAAAAAAAAAAAAAAAAAAAAAAAAAAAAAAAGAAAGCAATGAGAGAATGACACCTGAACAGGATGACATAATGAGGAAACTAAAATTAAAATCAACCTCTAACAAAGAATACCATTCAAAACAATCAAGGTACCACGAACATGGTGGAAAAGGCATTGAACTAAAAGGGCATTGTCCTTGCTCTGTGTTTTTCAGATGACTGACCTGTGGCAATCCCCCTTAATCCTCCCTAGCATCTGTTTCCTCACCTACAATAGAATAAGTTGGAGTAAAACTGTAGTAGTGAACTTCTTGCCCATAGCAGACACATTCCAGGACCCCCCAGTTGTGGTCTCAACTCGTGGGCAGTACTGAACTTCACTTAGACTATACATAAACATTTTTGAGAAAGTTTAATTATAAATTAGGCATAGGAAGAGACTGACAACATCTAATTATAAACTAAAACAATTTAAAAAACATGCTGTAATAAAATTGGCAGCTTCTCTACTCTTTCATTTTAGGGCCATTATTCAAGAAAGGAAGATTTAGTGGAAAACAAGTGAGATTATAATTGTTTTGAGATTATAATAGTTTTGAGATTAGTTATGAGATTATAATCATTTTCTGGATAACTGAGAAGTCTACTAGGTGATTAATTGATGTATTCCATATCCATCATGGAAACACTGGACAGAAATGGTCATTCATGCCGCAAGCTGGGGGGAGAAGGACTCTGCGAAGTTCCATCATGCTACTGAGAAAGGTGTAAAATTTAAAACTAGTGGATTTTTATTTCTGGAATGTTCCATTTAATATTTCCAAATGGTGTTCACTGAATAAAACTGAAACTACAGAACAATAAGCTGAAGATAAGGGAGGATTTCTAGAATCTTGTATTAAATTCTTTTGTTGCTGAATTCAGACATTGATGGACTACATGTATATGAAATTCTCTAATGTGACAGACTCCTGTCCAATTCCTATAATGATACAAGTAGATAAAAAAGTGTGGGACAATCATCTTTTGTTATCCATCATTTTGTCTTCTGAAGTTTCAGTTACCCATGGTCAACAAGAAAAGTATTGCAAAAAGGTATATATTTTTAATAGTAGCCAAGTTTTATTAAAGGTGGGAAAAGAAACAGGCTCTGGAGAGAGAGGTTTGGCCAACTGAAAGTAGGAAAAGAGGTGCACTTTACAGCGTGAGGGCAGCCACCATGCAGGGAAGAACACAATGATAAAAAATTCAGTGTTTTTTTTTTTTTTTTTTTGAGACAGGGTCTCGCTTTGTAGTTCAGGCTGGCCCTGAGCTCACTACGGTGCCCAGGCAAGCCGCCGCGAACTCAGCAATCCTCCCGTCTCTGCCTCCCAAGTGCTGGGATTACAGGCGTGAGCCACCACGCCCAGCATTAAAAATTCAGTGTTTTTTATATCACTCATTCCTCAGTCAGGCGGATGTCAGATCTAGGCCATCCTATGGGAAGACCCACTCAAGTTCTCACAAGAAGTCTGCGTGCAGAGCTTTGAGAACTATTCTGGGCATATGCACAGTCCTTTTCCAGTCAGTTTGAGCCACCTCCTCCCTTCCTTGCTCATGTCCTCTTGACATGACCTACCTCCATAATTCTGTATGAGTTGCTCAGGAGTGTGGGTCTCTGTCTTCTCTGGCTTATTACAGCTGGAAAGGGCTATAGACTATAGCTACTGGGGTTACTGGGTTCTTTTACTATCTTTGGGTGTTGTGGGCCAGTGGTTAGGGTGAAAAGAAAAATATTATTAGGAGGTGAGGAGAAAAGAATTAGTAACTTTTGAGCTGTCTGTTTCATGGGAGAAGGAAAATAACTTCACTATTATGTCGGGGATGTAGAAAGCAAATATGAGAAGTAAGTTTGATGGCAAAGAGGTAGCTTAAGCTTCAGAGCCATGGAATTAGCAAGATTACTGACATAATGGATCTAATGACAATCAAGAGCCTCAATACAGGTGTTCCTTTAAACTGGTGAATCAGTGTCCTTAGTGATTCAACTTCTCTGCATCTGGAGCAATACTAGAGTTTTGCTTTCTGAAGATGAGCTTCAGATCTTCCACTCGTTCTTAGGAATACTTTCTTCTTAGGCCTGTGAAAAGTTAGATGACCATTTACAATGTAGGATTTTTCTTTCTTTTTTTTTTTTTTCTTGAGACAAGGTCTCACTTTGTAGTTCAGGCTGGACCTGAGCTCACTATGTAGTCCAGGCAAGCCTCAAACTCAGCAATCCTCCTGCCTCTGTTTCCCGAATGCTGGGATTACAAGCATGAGCCACCACATCCGGCAACGATGTAGGATTTTTATAGTCTTCTATTGCTTCCTTTGAGGAAGGATCAGAATGGTTCCTCAGGAACTAGGAATAAGGCTAGGACCATGAGGGGCTGTAGGGCTGCCTGTCCTGCCTCCTTATCAGCCTTTTGATTTTTCCAAAGAGACTCTAGACATTTCTTTATGGCGTCTGTTGCAATGCATGACTGTGATTTGCTTTGGGGAGATGGACTGTCTCTAGGAGTTGGAGAATTTTCTCTATGTGCTTTACAGATGATTGCTTATTAATTAGCAAGCATCTTATTTCCAGACTACTATATGGTCAGGTAGCACCATAAAGGCCTATTTAGAGTCTGTCTCACTCCATAATATTTACATATGTATATCTTCTTATCTGTTCCTAATATCAATAGCTTTTATAACCCCAGGAGTGGCTGCCTTTTGAGTACAGATCCCTAGGGAAAGTTGGCCTCAATGACTTGTGAACTGACAATTGCATAACTTGTCTTTTGATGTCCTTCTTGCAGAGTCTTGGAGAGACACGTCAGTGGTATCCTGCCTGCTTGTGTAGGTTGGGAGATCACTTCTTCACAAGCATTGCTAACTTGTGGGTCTATAGGCACCAGAGAGATAGGATTAAGGGTAGTGCAAGTTTTTTTTTATAATCTCAGGGGTGTCTAAGGATGTCTGATACTTGGCAAGCCATTCCCTTGTTAACCATAGTAACTTTTTGGTCTCAAGAATTGCTCTGACCTGATAAGGAGTCAAAACTTCCAGTTTCTGTGCTGACATCACCCTCTGTTAGCAAGCTGTAGTTGCTATCATCCTTAGGAGGCTAGCCATCCAGCAGCCACTCCGTCTAACTTTTAAAATGTTTAAAGTACATCTTTGCTTTTCACACTGTTTATAATCATTTTGGGGAGTGGGTACATGTCCATATTATAGCTTGTTTTAAAAAAAATGCCCCTCCCCTCCTCCTCTGGCTCCTCTATCATGTTTTTTTTTTATAGTTGTCAATATTATTTGCCTTGGATTATGCTATGTCATATAATGCTTCCATTGACTGGAGTTATTAGGATTCTCTACATAGAACATCTTTATTGCTGTCAGAAATGCCCCTCCACCTTCCCTCTATCCTTGTTCCTTTGGACCATTTCCTTATTGAACAAAATCTATTCCTGTGTTCCTTTCTATCCATCCTTTATCATTTTCTTTGTACTTTGTTTCACTCAAATGAGAGATACCATATGGTATTTAAGCTTATGTGTGTGATTTATTTCATTCAATATTATGTTTTCCAGATGTACTTTCATTTCCCTATGGATGTTTCAACTTTGTCATTCTTTAGAGCAGAGTAGCATTCCATGATATAAAGATATCACATTTTGTTTAGCTAGTTGTCTGTTGTTGGGTATACAAGTTGCTTCCAGGATTCACTTATTATACATTTTTATATTTTAATTATTATTAATTACTATAAACATTGGTATACAAGTATTGCTGTAGTATGATGATTTAAGCTCTTTGATTAAGATACCTAGCAGGAGGATGAGAGGAATTTCTTAGAAAAGTTGTCATATGGATTTCCACAATGGTTGGACTAGTACGCATTCCCATTAATAATATAAGGTAATTGCTTTTTTCACAGTCGTGGGACCAGCATATTCTGTTGTTTGACATTATAATGATTGCCATTCATTCTGGAGTAAGAGAGCATGTTAAAATTGTTTTAATTTGTATTTCAGTAATGGCTAGAGATGTTGAACATTTTTCATGTATTTGTTGACATGTATATTCTTCCTCTGAGAAGTGTCTTTTAATTTCTCCCATTTCTCAACTGTGTCTTTGATTTCAGGTGGTTTAATCATTTTGAGTTCTTTGCATATTCTAAATGCCAGTCTTTTGTTTGAGGAGTAGCTGACAAAATTTTTCTTCTGTCCTGTATGCTATCTCTTCACTCTACTGATTGATTCTTTTGCTGTATAGAAGTTTTTAGTCTGATTTAATCCCTTTTGTTGAATCTTGCTATTTCTTGTGCAGTTGAGGTTTTGTTTAAAAAAATCCTTTCCTACACATATGGCTTGAATTGTTTTACTTATTTTATCTTCCAGAAAATTTACTGTTTGTTTTAATGTTTAGGTTTTTGACTCATGTTGATTTTAATTTAGTACAGAGTGAGAGTTAAAGGTCCAGTTTTATTCTTCTAAAAACAGATAGCCAGTTTTCCCAACATCATTTGCTAACAGATTCTCTTTCCTCCAACATACACTTTTGTCTTCTTAGTCAAAGATAAAATAGTTGGATATATCTGGGGAGGCTTCTGTATCCTGAATTCTGTTTCTGAGATCCACATGTCTGTTTTTGTTTCAGCACCATATTGTTTCTATCTCTATTGCTTTGCAGTAGATCTTGAAGTCTGGTATTGCCATGCCACCTGTTTGGCTTTTATTGCCAAAATTACTTTTGCTATTCAAGGTTTCTTCTGGTTCCATACAAATTTTAGGATTTTTTCACTAGATCTGTAAAGAACGCTATTGGTATTTTGATTGGGACTGCAGTGAATATTTATAACAGTTTTAGAAGTATGAGCATTTTTGTAAGATTAGTTCTGCCTATCCATGAACAGTGGGCATTTTTCCATTTTCTGATGTCTTCTTAAACCTCCTTCTTCAGAGTACTTTTCTTTGCAGAAGTCTTTTAATTCTTTGGTTAGGTTAATTCCAAAGTATTTCATTTTTTCTTGAAGCAGCTGTGAAGAGTATTATTTTCATAATTTCATTTCTCATCCTATCCATTGTTAGGATGATTTTTAGATAACATAATATGAGAATAAATAACATTTGATAAATGCTAAAGATTTTTGTGTGCTGACTTTGTATTCTGTTACCTCACTGAAAATGGTTATTAATTTGAGAGATTTAAGGTAGAGTTCTTTGGGTCTTCTATGTAGAGTATCACGTTATCCTCAAATAATGATACTATGTTGAATAGAAGAGATGATAGTGGACACCCTTATCTTGTTCCTGCTTTTAGGGGAACACTTTCAAATTTTCCTCATTTAGTATGATATTAGCCATTAGTCTGTCATAAATTACATTTATTGAAGATATGGTTCTGCAATGCCTATTTTCTTCAGGGTATTTTTTTATCATGAAAAATATTAGATTTTATTGAAAGAATCTTCTATATCTATTGATACAATCATGTTTTATTTTACTTTGCTCCTGTTCTGAATTTTATTGCATTTACATATTTAGGTATGCTGAACTATCCTTGCATCTCTGGGTTCAAGACCACTTGATCATGTTATATGATATGTTTGATAATATTCTGCCTTCTCCTTGCCAATGATCTTGTTAATGATTTTTGCAACTATGTTTGTTAAAAATACTGGCCAATAGCTATCCTTTTTGGTTGTGTCTTGATCTGGTTTTGGGATCAAGATGATAATGACTTCTGTAGATGAATTTGAAAGCACTCTATGCTTTTCAATTTATTAGAACAGCTTGAGGAGTATTGGTGATACAACACTCTTAAAGGCTCTTTAGAATTCAGCAGTGACTCCATCAGGTCCTGGGCATATTTTTTAGTAGTCAGATTCTTTATTGCTAAGTCAACTTCATTGCTTGTGATTATGTTGTTAAGAATATTTATATCTTCTTGGATTAGTTACAGTAATACGTATACGTATAAGAATATGCCCATTTCTTCAAAATTTGCTCACTTGTTGGAATCAAAGTAGTTACTCTGTTCTGGATTTTGAGAGTTTCTCTTGTAATTTCATCTTTATCATTCTAATTATATGTATATGAGCCTTTTCTTTCTCTTGGTAAATCTTGCTAAAGGCTTGCCTATTTTATTTATTCTTTCTGAGAGCCAGCCCTTCACTTTGTGAAATGTTTTAGTTTCAATTTCATTAATTTTCAGTTTGACCTTTATAAATTCTCTCCTTAGTTTTGGTTTTGGGATGATTTTTTTTCCTCATATGTTATTTATTTGGGTTTGCTCTGCTTTCCTAATGTGAGCACTGATTGCAATGAATTTTCCTTTTAGAACTTCTTTCCAAGTATCTCAGATGTTTTGTTGAGTTATATAGTGATTGTCAATAACTTCTAGAAAAATTTGTGTACTGTATGTGATTTTGGAAAAAGTACCATGTGCTTCTGAAAAGAATGTATACTCTGTGGTAGAAGGGTGGGATACTCTGTATATATCCATAAATCCATATGTTCAAGGGTGTGGCTCAGCTCTGAAATGTCTTTGTTGAGTTTTGTTTAATTGATATGGTTCTTTGTGAAGGTGGTATGCTAAAATCCCCTAGTGCAATTGTGTTAATGTTTATTTGGTCTAGAAGGTTTAGCAGTTTTTGTTTTACAAAAATAGGTGCTCCAGTATTTGGCTTATGTTTATCAGTGTTATTTTTTCTTGTTGGATTGTTCTCTTAGCTGCTATGTGGTGACCTTCTTGCTCTCTTCTAATCTATTTTAGCTTGAAGTTTTCTATGTCTGATATTAGAATTGCTGCCCCTGCTTGTTTTCAGTGTCTTAGTGCATTGAATGTTGTTTTCCATCCTTTACTTTTAAGTCTATGAATATCTTTTTGGATTAGATAGATGTCTTCATGCAGTAGATATTTGGATTCTGTTTTTTCTTGATCCAGTCTGCCAGTCTCTGTCTTTTGATTGGAGAAGTGAGGCTGCTAACATTGAGAGTATTACAAGAGGTATTGGTTATTTACTATCACTGTCTTCTTTATCTGTTGTTATATTGTTTATTTTATTTTTCTGGACTTTTTTTGTTATCGTTAATCCACTGAGCTCCATAATTTCCTCTGTGCTTTTAGGTGTGTCCAGTCCTATGTTTCTGTCAAGAATATCCTTGAGTACTTTCTCAAGAGCTGGTTTAAAATTCATGTATCTTCTGAGTTGTTCTTTCTCATGGAAATCTTTACTATCCTTCTATTTTGGAGGATAGGTCTACCTGGTAAGTCTATCTGGTTTGGAAGTTGTTTTTGAGGTTTCAAATATTTCCCTCCAGGCTCTTTTGGCTTTCAGGGCTTGTGCTGAGAAGTGTGCTGTTATTATAATTTGTCTTTATATGTAATTTTTTTGTTTCTTTTTGGCTGCCTTTCAAATTCTGTATTTTGCTAGATGTCTGTGAATTTAATGAGGCTATGCCTTGATGAATTTCTCCTATCATCATAAGTAATTTGGAGTTCTCTAAGTATCACTCACCTCAAAATATTCTCTTATATTTTGGAAATTTTCTTTGACAATTTCTGTAACCTTGTGCAATCTTGTATCTTTTCCCTAACTCCAATTATCCTTGGATTGTTCTGTTGCTATTGTTGTTATAGTAGATGCTGAATATTCTTTTGTTCTCTTGGTCTTCTTTTTTTTTTTAAGCTTTATCTTAATTCACTATTTTGTTTTCAATATTAGACATTCTGCCTTCACACTGGTTATTTCTATAATGTATGAACTGTATACTGTTTTTCTTTCTTTTCAGGCATTTCTCTCTTACATCATTTTGAGGACTGCATAGTCTTGTTGAATCTGTCATTCAGGGTTTGAACTGTCTTGCTTAGCTTATCTAGTTTTTTACTTGTTTCCCTGAAATTCACTATGAGGATATCAAATGTTATTGCTGTAAAATTTTGGTTCATTTCCTCTTTGAACTCATCTATTTTTTTCATCCCTTCTGAGAATTCTTCAAGATTTATGCTGTCTGGTATATTTTTTTTTCTCCATTTGTGAACCCCTGCTCTGCCTTGGGGAGTTGGAGGGTTTTGAGATCTTATATTTCCTTATTTCCCCATTTTGCTATATTTTTTCCTTTTGTTTTGAGGGAGGTGACTACGAGTTGGAAACTAGAGAAATGAGAAGAGTGTGTGGTTATATGGGGTGCTGTGGTAAGACATTACCATAGCTTAGTATGTCTGGTACTAGTATTCACTACTTCTGTTTTTTACTTTAAGTGATTTTTGACTCTGTTCCTATGTTTGTCACAATAATTGCTTCAATTTATAACAGCATCCACAGATTCAATCTTACAACATTTCTGCATGATAGACTTGCAATTATTCCCCTTCCACCTATTTGTTAGAGGAGGGAGAGAACCTAGATGCTTATTAAATCAGAGCCAACGAAGGCGCAATTATAAGAGTAACAACCTAATACACACATGAAACCATAAAACAAAGCAACCAACTCCAAGTTACTAAATAACTCAAGAAACATAAAAAAGTTAAAACAATAAAACATCCAGAGGGAATACCAATTAGATAATCCAACAAGCCATTGCATCCATCATTCCTAAGTAGGTTCTTTGCCAGAAAGTCTGACTGTTAATACCCCAATTACTCCTATGTTCACTCTGCTGAAAAGCTGGCATTAACTCATACTCAACACCTTTTTCTGTCAAGCTGTGGGCATTCTTGCAGTGTCTGATCAAGTCCAAGTTCTTGAGCTAGTAACTCTTGCTGCTCCTCCCTCTGGGTATAATGGTGGGTTTGGAAGACAAGTTCACTGATACTCAGTTGTCCTGGGAATTATTCTTATGAAATCTATTCAACTATAGTGTAACAGTCCAATCCATTTTAGTGGAATCCATCAGTTTTAGTTAAGATATTGCATACCAGGGCTGGAGGGTTAGCTCAGTGGTTCCGGCACCTGCCTCGAAAGCACAAGGTCCTGAGTTCGATCCCCAGTAACCACATACAACGTTGGGTGTGGAGACTCATGCCCACCAGCAATCAATACTGCATACCACAGTGCTGGGTGTGGTGGCTCACGCCTGTAATCCCAGCACTCGGGAGGCAGAAACAGGAGGATTGCTGAGTTCAAGGCTTGCCTGGGCTACATAGTGAGCTCAGAGCCAGCCTGAACTACAAAGTGAGACTCTGTCTCAAAAAAAAAAAAAATTGCATACCAGAAACCCTGTTTTGGTTCTTCCTTTAGTTTATAGAAAAAATGCAGTTACAGTGTAAGCACTATAGCACCCAAATATTGGCCCAGATTTATTGTGTACTGAATGTGCTGGCTGTGTCTCCCTTACTGGTAAAGAAATGATATTCAACAGTAATTTCATAGAATCAGCTGCCCAAAAGCCCAGGGCATTGGAAGTTTGTGTAACGCCAAGGTGTGGGGGGAGAAAAGGAAGAAAAAGTTGTAAGTCTTTTGCTTTATGGCATGGGTAGGAGGAAATGGAGTAGGTACAAAGGGTGTTATTGTTGTGTATATTGTTATATATTTAGGAAGGGATAACAAGGAAGACTATGTTCAAAATTGCTAAGAGAAATGGGAGTGGGGAAAGGTTCTGTGATAGACATCAATATCAGAGAAAAAGTTTAAGGTAGTCAACTGGAAAGGTATACAGTAGATAAAATAAAAATTGAGAATAAAAAAGACAGGGAAAGAGGGCAGACAAGAAAAGATGGGTGAAAGTAGAAGAGAATATAAAAGAGTAGAGGGGGAGTTCCTTTACCTTCAGAAAGCTATATTGGGAGGGAAAAAATTAGTGAGTGTAGGCATAGGACAGATACACAGACACACTCATAAAAGTATAGGGTAAAATAATGGTATAAAAATTTGAGGACTAATGTAGAGAAGGAAATCATCAAAGAGTAAAAAATAAGAAAGAAAGAATAAGAAAGTACAAGTTCAAACTACAGAGAGAATACAAAATGAGACAATAATAAAAAACAGTAAAAGAAAAATTTAAAGAACAGTAAAAGAAAAATTTCAACTGTTTTGGATTCATGGCTCCCCTGCTCATGTCGTATCAGATAGCAGAACCCCAAGTGTGTCTCTGTTCATGCTGGAAGACCAGGAACAGTGTGGAGTGGAGGGAGCTGGTTGAACAGGTCTCCAAGGTGAGCCGCCAGTCCTTTGCAGCTTGGGCTAAAAACTGGCTTTTGGCTGCCAGAGTTTAGTCAGGGTGTCCCAGCCACTGTCTCTCAGCAGAACTACCCCACCCTACAGCTAGAGTTTGAAGCCCTTTCCTAAATAGAACGGTGAGGTGACCCCACCAGCCTCTGTGATCTGGGGCGCCCGTCTGCAGTCACTCATCAACCATAACTCTGGGGATTGTTTGGGAAGCAGTGGCTTCTGTTCTCACAGCTACCTCCGATTGCATACCGTTCTCCTGATCCAGGTGCAGGCCTCCGTTTCTCCATGAGCAGAAAAACTGTTTTCCCTGAGTCCCAGCTGGTGGCTACACAGCTGCTGTCTGAGGCACCGCGTGATCTCTAGTTGGCAACTGCGAGTTGTTTCTTCTGTGTTACTTCACCCTGTTTCCTCCTCTGTCAGTTCCCTCATGGTTCCCACGTTTCCCCCACTCACTTGATTTCCTTTCCCAGGTATTGTTTTCAAGGCTCTGGACACTTTGTCCTGGAGAACCTGTGCTGCTGGTGCTCTCTGCTCTATCATTTTTTCTCTGATCCATCTAACTTTTTAAAAAGGATCCCACTGGACAGAGTTCTTGGCCCAGCCTGGTGTCAAGTCACTCAAGGGAATCACCCTCTTTCCTGATATGTAGAGGAAGAAGGGTTTTCTTTCATCATGTAGCAAGAGCCACCTGTGGTTAACTAGGGAGACCTGGTATAGTCCCAGCAGGTTACATCTGTTTTAGCTTGTGTCAGAATTTGAGAATTGTCTCCAATTTTTCTAGTAAATATTCTCCTAGTAAGGGAGTAGGCTACCGTATAGTAACTAAAAATTCATGGCTAAGCATGTAGTCTCCAAAGCGACACATCAGAGTAGCAGTAAGGAATCTCCAGTTAAGGGTCTCCTTGATCCCAGCTATGGTTGTAGATCTAGAGAAGGGTTTTCAGAGAAGTCCAAAAAGAAGGAAATATTTGAGTGGGCCCAGGATGTAGCTCAGTGGCACCACACCTGCCTGGAAAGTGCAAGGTCCTGAGTTTGATCCAGAGTACAACAAAACAGACAGACAGACAGACAGACAGAGAGAGAGAGAGAGAGAGAGAGAGAGAGAGAGAGAGAGAGACAGAGACAGAGACAGAGACAGAGACAGAGACAGAGAGACAGAGAGACAGAGACAGAGACAGAGAGTGAGAGAAGGAAAATAAGACAGAGACAGAGAGAGAGACAGAGAGAGAGAGTGAGAGAAGGAAAATAAGAAAGCAAGCAAGAAAGAAAGGAAGAAAGAGAGAAAGAAACAAGCAGTTGACATCCAGTTCACCCCTGATATCCAGTGTTACCTAGGGCTCCTCGTAGGAGATGGTAATATCTATGGACAGGGCATTGACTGTAGCTTCCCTTGGGGCTCTTTAGGGTAGGAAATGGGGGTTTGACTGGCCTATCACTCTCTGGGAGCAGGGACAGGTGGCCTTTTAGCATCATGAGTTAGGCACATTGGTTGCTCATACTTAGAACAGGGTCCAGGCCGCAATCTGGTTCAGTTGTGTGCCCAGGGTCAAGAAATTATTGCATTTAAAGCAATTACCTTGTTTGTCCTTGAGTTTTCCCTCAGACAGCCATTTGAGTTCATTGCAACAGCTATGATTTCAGCCTTTCTCTTTTGACCCATCCTTCACATCCCAGGTGTTGAGCACAGAAAAAGCCAGGTGCAATGATTGGGTCATAGGTATATGGGTCCTATCTGAAATTTTTTGTTAAACAGAAGAGACCCATATTCCTCTGAGAGACAGGTGGGGTCTGAGGACAAGCTCCTCAAGGGTATCTCTTCTTTGGGGCCATTTCTAGGCTTTTCTTAAGGTAAAGTGTCATAAAGTTCTGAGCATAAAGGATTTCATTCCACCTTCCTTTTTTTAGTTTATTTTTTAAGTTTAATACAGTACAAACTCCCCCTCCCCTGGGGGGAAGGCAAAATTCAGCAAGGCTAATGGGGGGGCATTTCAATTAAATACAGTGTAAGAGCTTTGGCTAAGAGGATCTTTAAAAGTAAACCAAATTTCAACTGGTAATACCCTAATACTGACATTATATTTACAGAAGACAGTATTTTAAATAAATTTTAGTGCTGTGCAACTCTGCAGGAACAGTTTAACTGGGAAAGTCTCATAATTTAAATTGCAGTCCTGTATCCATCAATCCCCATTTTGTAATTCATACTGAAACCAAACTGTCTTGCAGTAGTAGATGTTGGGAACAATCCTATTTGGGAGAAATAGTTGCACAATCAGACCACGACTGGGCCGAGCCTTCCTGCCTGCAGATGGACTTGGGGACTTGACTCTTGTCTTCACCTCTGGTAGCAACAGGGACTCTGGGGCCCCACATGTTGTTTTGCTCCAGGGTAGAACTACACCAGGATCTTCATCTGCAAGGAGTATTGGTATCATCTGCCCTGCCCTGTGGGAATTTTAACTACATAACTGCTGGTATTTGCCCTGTCTCTCATATGCTGGGATTATAGGCATGAGAGCTTGGTACCAAAACAATGTGTGGCAAGCTCGGGTATTTCATCTTTTGCTATCCAGAGTAGCATGGATTGGGCCCAAGCTCAGCTTCTTCTCTGAATCTTGTTTCTGCCTGTTTATTGGATGTTTCACCTTGTGCCATTGGACTCATGGGAGACTAGAACTTAGTGAAAAGTTTCTAGTTATGTCCCCTTCCCCTGTTTCCCACAAGCAGATAAGCTGTTCTTTTATAAATTGGCAGGGTCAGCCCTGTACAACTGATCAAGGCTGTGATGTTGGTGGATTCTATAGGGTGTGGTTCATGAGGATTCCCATAGGACTTGTTTTGGGGCCCATAGAGAGAGACAACGAGGTTCCTGCTCCTTAAGGTGATAACTCATGCAGAAAGAGGATACTTGATTTGCATCCACAAAGCATCTGTTGTGAGACTCTAGTATTCATTAGACAGACATCTTTGTCCAAAGTCAGGATGATGCTGGCGTCCTT
>PVIC010049418.1:0-13176 GCA_004025085.1 Thryonomys swinderianus | reverse complement strand
GTTTTACCCTTTTTGTTCAGTTTTTCAATTTTCTCATGTTTTACCAGTTAATTGTTCTGTTCTGGTTTGTGTGTGTGTGTGTGTGTTTTTTTTTTTTTTTGAGACATGGTCTCGCTTTGTAGTTCAGGCTGGCCCTGAGCTCACTATGGTGCCCAGGCAAGCCGCCGCGAACTCAGCAATCCTCCTGTCTCTGCCTCCCTAGTGCTGGGATTACAGGCGTGAGCCACCACGTCCCGCACTGTGGTATGCGGTGCTGATTGTTGGTGGGCGTGTCTCCACACCCAGCATTATATGTGGTTACCAGGGATCGAACTCAGGACCTTGCGCTTGCGAGGCAGGCGCCAGAACCACTGAGCTAACCCTCCGGCCCTCTGTTTTTTGTTTTGTTTTTTTCAGTACTGGAGATTGAACGCTGAGCCTTTGTACCAAGCTACATCTTTGGCCCATTTTTTATTTTTATTAAATTTGAGGTAGTCTCACTAATTCCCAGAATAGGCTCAAATTTGTAGTCATCCTCTTGCCTGAACCTCGCGGAACCTGAGGTTATAAGTGTTTGTCCCCAAGCCTGGTTTCCATCCCTTGATCTGCTGCCACCTCTCTAATAATCTCCCTTCTACTTTCCTGTCACCTCCTCCCAAGATTCTACATAAGAGAAAACATGAGGTAGGGTGGATTTGGGTAGTTTTCTTTTATGTTGAGATAAGGTCTTGCTGTGTAGTCCAGGCTGACCTTGAATTTACAATCTTCCTGTCTGGGCCTCTCAAGAGCTAGAATTCTAGGCTTGCACAGCATGGCCAGCTCCATCGTGGCAATATTTTACATTCTGAGTCTGATTTATTGACTTTGTGGTCTCTGATTCTATCTAATTTTCCTGTAGCTGACATGATTTTTGTTTTATGGTTGAATAATCCATTTACATATGCTTACACACACAAACAAACACACACACACACACCACATTTTCTTACCATTCTTCTATTGACTGGTACCTTGGCTGCTTCCATAGTTTACCTATTGTGAATTACTCTGCAGTAAATATGGATATCCAGGTCTCTCTGGAGTATAAGGACTTTAATGCTTTTGTGAATATTCCAAGGAAACTTATTGCTGGATCAAATGGTATCTCCATTTTTAGCTTTTTCAGAAATTTATGTGCTAATTTCTCTAATGATTAATTAGTTTACATTCTCACCAACAGTCAACAGTATTAAAAAAAAAATCTTTTTTCCTGCATTCTTGTTTGCATTCATTGGGGATTTTTCGTATTTTTTGTTAGGTTTTTTGTGTGTATGTTTTCTTTGTTTTGTGTTTTGTTTTGTTTTTTGAGACAGGATCTGGCTTTGTCATTAAGGCTGGCCCTGAGCTCACTATGTAGCCCAGGCAAGCCTCAAACTCAGCAATCCTGCTGTCCCTGCCTCCTGAGTGCTGGAATTATAGATGTGAGCCACCACATCTGGCACTGTGGTGTGTAGTACAGATTGCTGGTGGGCATGAGTCACCACATTCAGTATTGCTGTATGTGGTACCAGGATTCAAACTGTGGATCTTGTGCTTGCTAGACAGGTGCCAGAACCACTAAGCTAAATCTCTGACCTTGTTTTCTTTTTTTGTGTGTGTGACAGGGCTTGCTATATAGTTTAGGCTGACCTTGAACTTAACAATGTAGCCAAGGTGGGTCTTGAATTCATGGTCCTCTGGCTTCAACCTGTTGATTGCTACAATTATTGGCATGTATCTCCATATCATTTTTTTATTATTCTTTTTTTTTTTTGGAGACAGGGTCTCGCTTTGTAGTTCAGGCTGGCCCTGAGCTCACTATGTAGCCCAGGCAAGCCGCCGTGTCAGCAATCCTCCTGTCTCTGCCTCCAGAGTGCTGGAATTACAGGCATGAGCCACCACGCCCAGCATTCTATGTGGTTATGGGATCTAACTCAGGACCTTGCGCTTGTGAGGCAGGTGCCGGAACCACTGAGCTAAGTCTCCGGCCCTATTATTCTTGATGATAGCTATTCTGACTAAGGTGGATCAGCATATACTAGTTTTGATTTATATTATCCTAATGGCTACACATATTGAAAGCTGGTTTCATATGCTTAAAGGCTATTTGTATTTCTTTTCAGAAGTATCTGTTCAATTTATTTACCAGTTCACTGATTGAATTGTTTAGCTTGGTAAGTTTGAGTTCTTTGTATGTCCAGGTATTAATTATCTATTAGAAAAGTAACTGGGTCAGAGATTTAGCTCAGTGTCTGCCTTATAAGCACAAGGTCTGGAGTTTGATCCCTTGTAACCACATATCACAATGCCAGGTGTACTGACTCATGCCCACCAGGACTCAGTACCACACAGCACAATGCCAGGCGTGGTGGCTCATGCCTGTAATCCCAGCACTCAGGAGGCCGAGGCAGGAGGATTGCTGAGTTCAAGGTTTGCCTGAGCTACATAGTGAGTTCAGGGCCAGCCTGAACTACAAAGTGAGACCCTGTCTCAAAAAAATGAAAAAGAAAAGTAACTGACAGAGTTTCTGCCATCCTGTAGACTGTCTCTTTACTCTTGATGCCTCTGCTATGCAGAAGCTTTTTAATTTGATGTCCTGTGTGTCAATTCTTGTTAAAGAGACTATTCTGCAATATGTTTTGGCCTCTTTGTCAAGAACCAGATGGGTTTATTTCTATGCCCACTGTTGATTCCACTGATCTAAATGTCAGTTTTGTGCCAGTATCATGCTGTTGTAAATTTTATTGCTTTGTAATATATTTTGAAAACTGGTATTGTGATGCTTCCAACACTATTCTTTTTGTTCAGTATGACAAAGTACTTTAAGTTATTATTTGATCTTTGTTTACCTAACATTTAGCATAAACCTCTGGGATTCGTAGAAGGTGAATAAAGGAGCTTCTGCCTTTCATTGCTATGAATCTAGTGGGTACAAGATACATTAAGCATTAAAAAATGACAGAGAGCTGGGCATGGTGGCTCACGCCTGTAATCCCAACACTTGGGAGGCAGAGACAGGATTGCTGAGTTCGAGGCTTGCCTGGGCTACATAGTGAGATCAGAGCCAGCCTGAACTACAAAGCGAGACCCTGTCTCAAAAAAAAAGAAATGACAGAGAATTCTGTTAGAACATCACAAAGAATACAAAGACAATTTTCCATATTCCTGAAGAAGCAGGATGGTTGATGAAAGTGCCAACATTTTATTTTAACCTAATCCTTGGAGGGTGCACAAAATTTCAGTAGAAGAGAAACTTTAGGGAAAAGGCTTTCTAGAGTGTAGAAGGAAAATTTAACAAGAGTTACAGAGTATTTAGAGGAGTATACTTGAATGTATGGAGTTTCATGTTAAGAGAGAATTCTGAAAACTGTTAACATCTGTGCTTATACAGATTTTTCTGAATGAAATTGAATATTCTCATATATTTAAAAGCTGTTTTTTAGCTGGTAATCATGGGTAGTCATGGTGGCACATACCTGTAATGCCAGCACTTGGAAGGCTCAGGCAGGAAGACCACAGCCTTGACTAGCAAGACCCTATCCAACC
Organism: Thryonomys swinderianus; assembly: GCA_004025085.1. Classification (NCBI taxonomy): domain Eukaryota; kingdom Metazoa; phylum Chordata; class Mammalia; order Rodentia; family Thryonomyidae; genus Thryonomys; species Thryonomys swinderianus. Next base: position 9,633 of record PVIC010049418.1, on the reverse strand, counting down.
CTCCCCAGCTGTTTTCATTTCCTTTTATGTTTATCTTTTTTTGTCTGTTTTTATTACTTTAGAAAAGCTTTCCTATAGGATTATAAAAGAATTCTCCCAAGGTTTTCTCTTAAGATATTTTCTTAGGGGGCCGGAGGGTTAGCTCAGTGGTTCCGGCGCCTGCCTCGCAAGCGTAAGGACCTGAGTTCGATCCCCGGTTACCACATATAATGCTGGGCATGGTGGCTCACGCCTGTAATCCCAGCACTCGGGAGTCAGAGACGGGAGGATTGCTGAGTTCGCGGCGGCTTGCCTGGGCACCATAGTGAGCTTAGGGCCAGCCTGAACTACAAAGCAAGACCCTGTCTCCAAAAAAGCAAAAAAAAAAAAAAAGATATTTTCTTAGAAGATATTTTGGGTTTAAGTAATCTAATGACTTGGCATTATGTTGTAATATATGAGATACAAATCATTATTATTGTGTTGTTCCTACACAATTTATTGAATAGTCCATCTTTTTCATATTGGTTTGGTATAACTATTATATATTAATTTCTCATGTTTGAATTTCTGGTAGAGCTAGCCAGAAAGAGAAAAATCAGCTTGCTTGTTTTTTTTTGTTTGTTTTTTTTTTTTCTTTTTGAGACAGGGTCTCGCTTTATAGTTCAGGCTGGCCCTGAGCTCACTATGGTGCCCAGGCAAGCCGCCGTGAACTCAGCAATCCTCTTGTCTCTGCCTCCCGAGTGCTGGGATTACAGGCGTGAGCCCCCACATCCGGCATTGTGGTATGTGGTGTTGATTGTTGGTGGGCGTGTCTCCACGCCCAGCATTATATGTGGTTACTTGGAATCGAACTCAGGACCTTGCGCTTGCGAGGCAGGCACCGGAACCACTGAGCTAACCCTCTAGCCCCAGCTTGCTTGTTTTTAAGACTGGCTTTTTTTTTTTTTTTTTTTTTTTGAGACAGGCTCTTGCTTTGTAGTTCAGGCTGGCTCTGAACTACTATGTATCCTAGGCAGGCCTTGAACTCAGCAATCCTCTTGCCTCTGCCTCCCCAAGTGCTGAGATTATAGGCATGAGTCACCACATCTGGTATTGCTGTGGTATTGTTGTATGTGGTTACCAGGATTGAACCAGGTCTGCTAGAACCACTGAGCTAAATCTCCGGCCCCAAGACTTTGGCTATTTTTATTATTATAAAGTTTATACCACTTAGCATTGAAACATTAAATTTATATATTAACTGGCAGGATTGACATCTTTATGATGGGTTTGTCTGATAAGAACCAGCAGTTGGGCTGGGGATTTAGTTCAGTGGTTCCAGCATCTGCCTAGCGAGTATAAGGTCCCAAGTTTGATCCCTGGTAACCACATACCAACAGTGCTGGGTGCGATGGCACATGCCTATAATTCTATCACTCAGGCAGAGGCAGGAGGATTGCTGTGAGTTTGAGGCTAGCTTGGGCTACATCTTGACCTTGGGGGCAGCCTGAATATAAAGCAAGACCCTGTCTCTCTAAAAAAGGAAAAAAAGAACCCAGCAGGTAGGCCAGGCATGTTGACACACATTTGTAATCCAAACACCCAGGAGGCTGAAGCAGGATGATTACATTGAGACCTACCTGGACTATATATAGCAAAATCCTGGCCATCCTAGACCAGAGAGACCATGTCAAGAAAGAAAGGAGATAGAAAAGGTAGAACAGACTAGATTGTTCCATTTTTTAAAATCTCAGCTGCTTTAACCAAAAACTATTTTGTTCACACTGTTTGATTCTCTGTGTGTCACTCAGATACAGGCTGATAAAAGGATCAATCTTGACATAAGCTTCCATGATGACAGAATTCAGAAGAGACAAAAGGTGGTGAGCACCTACCACCTCTTAACTTTCTATTCAGAAATGGCTTCTGCCCATAGTTCACGGTGCAGAGAAATTTTTAAAGTATTTTTCATTACTGTATAATATTCTGTTGAGAAACATACCACAATTTATATATTCTTCTCTTAATGGGTACACAGTCATATCAATTTTTTTTTTTTTTTGAGACAGGGTCTCGCTTTGTAGTTCAGGCTGGCCCTGAGCTCACTGTGGAGCCCAGGCAAGCCGCTGCGAACTCAGCAATCCTCTTGTCTCTGCCTCCCGAATGCTGGGATGACAGGCGTGAGCCACCACACCCGGCATTGTGGTATGCGGTGTTGATTGCTGGTGGGCGTGGTCTCCACGCCCAGCATTATATGTAGTTTCCGGAGATCGAACTCAGGACCTTGCGCTTGCGAGGCAGGCACCGGAATCACTGAGCCAACCCTCCGTCCGGACCATCAGTTTATATTTTTGACTAGAGTGAGAGTTGTGCGTTCTTGCCAGTACTTGACATTGTCAATCACTAGCCATTTTGTGAATTTACTGTGTTGTTTCATATTTGTGTGGTTTTATGTGTTTGGAATATCAGGCAGACTAATGTTACAGAATTGCCTTATCATTACTGGTTTAGGTCCAGCCAAAACATGTGAAGGAAGCTTTTCGGTTACTGAATAAGTCTATCATCCGTGTGGAAACTCCTGATGTCAATCTAGATCAAGAGGAGGAAACCCTGATGGAGGTTGATGAGGGTCCAGATGGTGTTAATGGTGAGATGTTTCCTTATGGCTATTGTTTAGTTACATATCAAAAGAAGAGTGTGTGTGACTGCGGATCAAACTTGGGGTTTGTCCTTCCAAGATAGATGCGGTACCACTTGAGCTTAATCCAACAATACCAGGCATGGTGACTCATGCCTGTCAGCAGGCAGTACCACCTACCACAATGCCGGGCGTGGTGGCTTATGCCTATAATGGGGGAGCAGAGACAGGAGGATTGCTGTGACTTCAAGGTTTGCCTAGGCTACATACTGAGCTCAGGGCCAGCCCACAAAGAGAGATTCTGTCTCAAAAAAAATTTTTTGTTTGTTTGGGATGCCATATGGTACATGTGTGCTTGGTAGTAGTTATGAAATCTGTGTAGTAAAAGGAAAGTGGGTATTATATTAACTGTTCATAAGTTAAAGGACAATTGAATAGTTGACACTAAAAAAAAAATGTATATTTAAGACTGGAAGGAAACACCAAAATAGTGGTGGCATACTTAGATCCTTTAGCCTCCATCCTTGTTTGTATTGTTGTTTTTTAGGAAGATATGTATTCATTCATTTTAGATGTACATAATGGTATTTGTCATAGAGAATCTGTTTCTGTATATATCTTAGAGTTGCTTTTTTTCCATTCTCCATCTCCCTGTGACCCATTTTACCCTCCATATATATGAAACCTTTGTTTCTGTTTTTTCCTTGTTTTTTTCTTATCCCTTCTTTCCTTTCCCCCACTTTGTTCCACTTTTTATTTGAACATTTTTTTCTCATTTCCCTATATCTGTTATACATTTTAGTCCTTTTTGTTTTCAGTTTCTCACATTAGAGAAACAATACAGTATTTAAAGGTGTGTTCAATTTATTTAACATGAACGTATGGTCTCAAGGTATATTCAGTTAGCTAGAAATGTCTCAAGCTTTTTATTTTTTTTTGAGATGGTCTCACTTTGTAGTTTAGACTGACCTTATGCTCGCTGTATAACGCAGGCAAGCCTTGACCTCAGTAATCCTGCCTCTGCCTCCTGAATGCTGGGATTACAGGCGTGAGCCACCACACCTGGCTCAAGCTCATTCTTCATGGCAGCATAGTACTCCACTTTGAAAAAATCCGTGTTATCTATCCATTCATTCCCAGCCTGGAGTTATTATTTGCTTATGAATTTCAAACATTTCTTTCAAGCATATCAGAAGTAAATACCAGAATTTTAAATTTTATCTATAATGTAAATTAACTATCACAAAACCTTTATATTTCACTTTTCCTCCCAAGTTGTTTTTACTAATACAGTTTGTAAATTTGCTTCTGAGTTATTTGTTAAGTAATTTATGCTGTGTTTAAGTGTATGTGTTCTGGAATTAGTATTCAGTGTAAGTAGCACATTTTCACATGGTCGATAAGGAAATTTTGAAGGTACGAAAACAGTTGACAAGTAGTTAAATTTTCACGTAGGTCATGCTGACAGCCCTGCCCCTGTGAATGGAATCAATGGCTACAGTGAAGACACAAATAAAGATCCTGTTTCCAAAGCCTCCTTAAAACTTGGCTTCTCTGAGTACTGCCGAATCTCTAACCTCATTGTGCTTCACCTCAGAAAGATGGAAGAAGGTGAGGATCCTGCTTACCTCGCCAGTCCCTGTGTGATGACTGAACGTTGTATCATTTTGTCAGAAGGGATGATAAATCTTTACACATCCTTATCTTCAAAAACTAAACTTATGAAGTATCACCATAATTTGCTACCCTGAACATATACCCACAAGGTCATTGTGAGGCAAAGGGCTGTGGATTATTCTTCATGTCCTTGGCCTACTGTAATCATTTTGAGGGCCAGAGATTTAGCTCAGTGGTTCCTGCCTAGCAAGCACAGGGTCCAAAATTCAATCCAAGTAACCACACACAGCAGTACCGGGTGTGGTGACTCACGCCCACCAGCAATCAATACCCAATACCACTACCACAGTGCCGGGCGTGGTGGCGCACGCCTGTAATCCCAGCACTCAGGAGGCAGAGACAGGAGGATTGCTGAGTTCGAGGCTTGCCTGGGCTACATAGTGAGCTCAGGGCCAGCCTGAACTACAAAGCGAGACCCTGTCTCAAAGAAATTTTTTTTTTTTGACAGTTTGAAATTTACACACTGTGTGTGTACCTGCATTTATATGTGTGTGAGGAGGGGTGAGAGAAATCCAGTGCTGGTGAATGCTAAGCCTGTGCTTTGACACTTGGCTCCAGCACCCAGTCCCCTAGAATTTTCATTTTGGTTTTTTTTGTTTTTTTGTTTTTTGTTTTTTGTTTTTTTTTTTTTTTTTTTTTTTTTTTTTTTTTTTTTTTTTTTTTTTTTTTTTTTTTTTTTTTTTTTTTTTTTTTTTTTTTTTTTTTTTTTTTTTTTTTTTTTTGAGACAGGGTCTCGCTTTGTAGTTCAGGCTGGCTCTGAGCTCACTATGTAGTCCAGGCAAGCCTCGAACTCGGCAATCCTCCTGTCTCTGCCTCCCGAGTGTTCATTTTGGTTTTTAATTTACAATTAATAGAATAAAAGCTTGACTTTTTTCTTATATACTTGTACGATCATTATGTTATCCAGGTTGCAGCCCTTTTTTTAAAGTTCTGCCTTACACTTTATAAAGCAGGAGTCAAGTTTATAGATAGACCTTGCAAGAAAATTGTTAGGGCCAGGTATTTATCTCAGTGGCACTGCACCTGCCTTGCAAGCATAAGAATTCAAGTTCAATACCCAGTACTGCCCCCCATAAAAACGAATTGGTAGATTTTTTTTTTTTTTTTTTTTTCTTTGAAACAGGGTCTCACTTTGTATGGAGTTCAGGCTGGCCCTGAGCTCACTGTATAACCCAGGCAATCTCTGAGCTCAGCGATCCTCCTGCCTCTGACTCCCGAGTGCTGGGATTGCAGGCATGAGCTACCATGCTTGGCACTGTTATATGTGGTTACCAGGATTGAACCAGGGACCTTCCACTTGCTAGGCAGGCACCAGAACCACTGAGCTAAATCTCTGGCCCAATAGATTTTAATTTTGAATGAAGGTCTGTGAATGCTACTTCATAGTTAACGCTAGTTCCATAAAATCTTCCCCTCATAAAGTGGAAAAGTTAGTTTTGCTTCTTTTTTTGTACTGGGGGATCAAATTCTGCTTTTTCGAGGCAAGCAGTGGAACAACTGAGCTAAATCCCAGCCCTTCTTTTGTTTCACTACTACCTGATGGTTTTAGTTGCTGTTGGCAAACATTCTCATAAATGGTAAAGCATAAGATGAAGGAAAGATCTTTATACGTTACTTTGAAATCTTGATAGCTTTAGGAAACTTGTTTACTATAATCTCTGTTTTATTAGATTTTTCTTGAATTCTTGGTACAGCAAGGTGTACTCTAATGCAAGAGGCTATTTTAAGTTTATGCAGATTCACTTTCTGACAGGTTACTGGTTAATCTGTAATTCTCTTGTGTATGCAAACCTCAAGAACTGGTAATATACTTTCCTAGAAGATAATCCTTTTTAAATATTTTTTTGTTACAGAGGAGGATGAATCAGCATTAAAAAGAAGTGAACTTGTTAACTGGTACTTGAAGGAAATCGAATCAGAAATAGACTCTGAGGAGGAGCTTATAAATAAAAAGAGAATCATAGAGAAAGTCATTCATCGACTCACACACTATGTATGTACATAACTGCACTTGCTGTAGTATTAATGAGGGGAGGAATTCATGTCTTCTTTATGTAGGTTAATTAGTGAAACATTTTGGGGTTTCTAAAAAATTCTTCCGTAAACAGGCTTATTGTAGATGAGCAAGAGTATTAAAGTGTTTTGATGTACTTATTTACACAATCAGGGTATGATTGTGAGTAGAATTACACAAGTACATGACTACTGCTTTGCTAAAAACATAGGATTTAAGGGAAATATGAGAAGGTACTTTTGAAATTGTCTTGAGTATCTTTCTTTGCTTCCTTCTTTCCTTGCTTCTTTCTTTTTCTCTTTTTTCTTTCCTTCTTTCTCACTTTGTAGTTCAGGCTGACCTTGAACTCACAGTGTAGCCCAGGCAAGCCTTGAACTCACAGCAGTCCTCCTGCCTCTGCCTCCTGAGTGCTGGGTTTACCAGCATGAGCCACCACGTCCAGCAGTCCACCCCATTTCATAGCATTCTTGCGGTTCTATCCCAGTGATACTGGCCTTGTCACTGATCCTAGGCATGCTTTTTTCACTTGCCCTTTATCTCAAGACACCCTTCTTCATTCTTATTTCTGCTTACATGTTAGCTTCCCGAAGACTTTCCCCGTCTAATGATGAAATAGGTTTCTGTACTTGCTCTCACTCGAATTTGTGTTTTCTTCATAATGCTTGTTTTTGCTTGGCAGTTCATTCCTTAGGTGTTTAGTTTGTCTCTGAAGAATGCAAGTGCCATTCTAGGAGGCCAGGGACTGGTGTGTTCTCAGGGCCCACAGCGGCGGGTGCCTGGCACACAGAAGGGTCAGATATTTGTTGAACGGTTGGCAGAATCAACTATGTCAGTTCATTTCCCACTACTCACTGTATAAAAAATATTCCTTGGGCCGGAGGGTTAGCTCAGTGGTTCTGGCGCCTGCCTCGCAAGCACAAGGACCTGAGTTCGATCCCCAGTAACCACATATAATGCTGGGCATGGAGACACGCCCGCCAACAATCAACACCACATACCACAGTGCCTGGACGTGGTGGCTCACGCCTGTAATCCCAGCACTTGGGAGGCAGAGACAGGAGGATTGCTGTGTTTGCGGCGGCTTGCCTGGGCACCATAGTGAGCTCAGGGTCAGCCTGAACTACAATGCAAGACCCTGTCTCAAAAAGCAAAAAAAAAAAAAAAAAAAAAAAAAAAAAAAAAAAAAAAAAAAAAAAAAAAAAAAAAAAATATATATATATATATATATATATATATATATATATATATTCCTTGTGGGCCAGAGATTTAGCTCAGTGGTTCCAGTGCCTGCCTGGCAAGCACAAGGTCCTTGGTTTGATCCCCAATAACCACATACAACAATGCCAGGCGTGGTGACTCACTGCCACCAGCAGTCAGTACCACATACCACAGTGCTGTGTATGGAGCTTACGCCTGTATTCCCAGCACTCGGGAGGCAGAAGCAGGACTGCTGAGTTTGAGGTTTGCCTGAGCTACATAGTGAGCTCAGGGTCAGCCTGAACTACAAAGCGAGACCCTGTCTCCAAAAAAACCCAAAACTTACTTGTGTCCTCTGTGGGGTTAGGTGAGCATATGATTGAGTGCAGGATGAGAACTGAGGTGTGTATGTGCACAGAGTTGTCTTGATAGTGGTAGGAAGTGTCTTTTCATAGGCCAGTTCCTTTCTCCCTAGAATCACTTGAAATCTGTGCGATGTAAAATCATTCAACAAGAAATCCACATCAGGACTGTGGAATGTATCATGAAGCTAATTGAAATAAATTGGGATTTATATTTGGCTCATTGCCGGAACTTACTTGCATTATATGATGAGACATACTGCCAGGCATGGAGGTGCACTCCTGTGATCCCTGCGCTCCTAGGAGGCTAGCGTCCGTAATGAGTTCAAGTCTGAACAACACAGGAAAAGACAGGGAGAGAGAGAAATAGTGGGCTTAAGCTTCTGTGAAAGTGTCAACACAGAAAAAAATGCTTGAAAATGATTAGTTCCCCCGATGGGATCGGTGTTCTTTTTGAGGCTTTGCCAAATTTATTATATCAGTTCATTGTTTCATAGGTTCTTTTCCATGGGACAGGCTAGAAGGTCTTGTCATTTGTGGACATTTCAACTGCTTGGTGTGCCCCAGGCTTAAAAATCTATAATCAGGATTATAAACCAAAACAGGGGCAGGGTTGGTTTGTTTGTTTGTTTGTTTCAGTCAGGGGCTCACTTTGTAGTTTAGGGTGGCCTTGAGCTTGACATATATTCCAGGCAAACCTTGAACTCACCAATCCTCCTGCCTGTGCCTCCTGAGTACTGGAATTACAGGCATGAGTAACCACCCCCAGCACTGTGGTGTGTGATACTGATTGCTGGTGGCCTGACTCACCACAGCCAGCATGCGGGATGTTGTGTTGTGTGGTTACCATGGATCAAACTCAGGACCTTGTACTTCCAAGGCAGATGCCAGAACTACTGAGCTAAATCCCTGGCCCAGGGGTTTTGTATGGCTCAGTGATACCAAAGAAAACCAGATCACTGTTTTACTTCTGGTGGTTTTTTACTTTTTTTTTTTTTTTTTTTTTTTTTTTTTTTTTTTTTTTTTTTTTTTTTTTTTTTTTTTTTTGTGGTACCGTGGATTGAACTCAGGCCCTTGTGTATCCAAGGTTGGCATGATACCATTTGAGCTAAATACCCAGCCCCTATTTCTGGTTGTTTTTGCTTTTTTGATGCGAGGAATTGAACTCATGACCTTGTGCTTGCAAGGCAGGCACTGAAACTACTAAGCTAAATCTCCAGCTGTACTTCCGTTTTTATTAACAGTAAGAATTTCCCTAGATGGGCTGGAGGGTTGGCTCAGTGGTTCTGGCGCCTGCCTTGCAAGCGCATGGTCCTGAGTTCTATCCCCGGTAACCACATACAATGCTGGGCATGGAGACTCACGCCCACACATACCATAGTGCCGGGTGTGGTGGCTCACGCCTGTAATCCCAGCACTCGGGAGGCAGAGGCAGGAGGATTGCTGAGTTCGAGACTTGCCTGGGCTACATAGTGAGCTCAGAGCCAGCCTGAACTACAAAGCAAGACCCTGTCTCAAAAAAAAAAATTTTTTTTCCCTAGATGAGTTTTTAGATCCTACTTGTTACTGAATTAAGAGTGGGTGGTGGGCCGGAGGGTTAGCTCAGTGGTTCCGGCGCCTGCCTCGCAAGCGCAAGGTCCTGAGTTCGATCCCCGGAAACCACATACAATGCTGGGCGTGGAGACTCACGCCCACCAGCAATCAACACCGCATACCACAATGCCGGGCGTGGTGGCTCATGCCTGTAATCCCAGCACTCGGGAGGCAGAGACAAGAGGATTGCT
>PVIC010049417.1:0-13166 GCA_004025085.1 Thryonomys swinderianus | reverse complement strand
TACCAACTCCCCCCTCCTCCCCCCTTTATACATGCTCTTTTATTTTCTTTCTGTATCATATTTATTCCTTCCCCTCATCACATTCCCACACCAAGTTTCCTATAGAAATATTCCACTCTATAAAAGCTGTCCTACTTTCTAGAACTCATTTGCATCTACAGGTGTTCATACCAAAGAGAAGATCCGGATATTGTCTATCTGTGAACTATTGATTTCAGTTATTAGTATATCCTCCAGGTGTCTCCATTTGCACCTAAATGGATCGATCTTGTCATTCTTTATGACAGAGTAATACTCCATTTTGCAAAAGAAAACCACATCTTCTTTATCCACTCTTATCCTGGAGACTTCTAAAGCAAACATTGTGCTTCTCTCACATTAGAGAGTATCCATTTGAACAATAGATTCAGTTCTCCTCCGCTTGTAACTACAAAGGGAGTGATATTTTCCTAAGTGCCCTTGTTATACCTAAGGCACATGGAACATGCAGCAATAAACTGCAGTTGCTCTGGCTGAAATGGAGACACAGAGTGTTGGCTGTGAAGTGCAATGCAGTTTCTGAAGCTGAGATTAAAGCAAAAGGTTCTGAATTCCAGCTCCTAGTTTTGTGAAGAATCCTCCTGTTATCCCACACTTGCCCTTAGGTTTCAATGGACCTAGCAGGAACTAAGTGTTTTTTTTCTCTGAGAAAACTAGGCCTACAGAGTGCAGCATGGAGGCTTCAATTTAGTTTCTGAAACTGAGTTCACAGAAAAACTTGTGAGTTCCAGCTCTTTGGTGGAGAAACCTCCTGTTCTCCCACTCTCTCCCATTGGCTTCTATAGAGCCATCTGCTAAACAGAGAAATAAATCCGGCCAACTTTCTTTCTTTAGGCCGGAGAGTTCTAAACCATGCTCTGAGCTTCTCTCATGGTAGAGTGTATCCATTTGAACAACAGAGGTGATTCAACTCTACTTGTCCAGACAAAGAGAGTGATATTTTCCTAAGTGGCCTTGTCATACCTAAGGCACAGGGAACCTGCAGGAAGCAACTGCAGTTGCTCTCTCTGAAATGGGGACACAGAGTGATGGCTGTGAAGTGCAATGCAGTTTCTGAAGCTGAGATTAAATGAAAAGTTCTGAGTTCCAGCTCTTTGTTTGGTGGAGAACCCTCCTCTTATCCCACACTCTCGCTTTGGTTTCAATGGACCTAGCATGAACATACTGTTGTTTTTATGGGAAAACTTGGGCTACACAGTGCCTCTCTGGAGGCTTCAATTCTGTTTCTGAATCTGAGTTCACTGCAAAATGTTCTGAGTTCCATCTCATTGTTTCGTGGAAAAATATCCTGTTATACCACACTGTCTCACTGCCTTCAGTGGAGTCAGCGGCTAAATGGAGAATTAAATCCAGCAAGCTGAATGCTAATCTGGAGAGTTCCAATGCAAGAAATATGCTTCTCTCACGTTAGAGTGTATCCATTTGAACAATAGATGTGGTTCTTTTCTGCTTATCCATACAAAGAGAGTGATATTTTCTTCAGCTGTCTTGTTATAACTAAGGCACAGCAAAACTGCAGGAATAAATGGCAGTTGCTCTTATATAAATGGGGACACAGTGTGTTGCCTGTGAACTGTAATGCAAGTTCTGAAACTCAGATCACAGCAGAACTTTCAGAGTTCGAGCTCCCTGTTCGGTGGAGAAACATACTGACATCTCACACTCTCCGATTTATTTCAATGGATCTTGAAGGAACAGACTGCTGTTTCTCAGGGAAAAAAAGGCATATAGAGTGCACCACGGAGGCTTCAATGCTGTTTCTGAACCAGAGTTCACATCAAAATGTTCTGTATTGAAGCTCCCTGTTTGTGGAGAAACCTCCTGTTATCCCACACTCTCCCATTGGTTTCAAAGGAGCTTGCAGGAACAAACTGTTGTTTCCCAGGGAAAACAAGGGCTGCGGAGTGCAGCATGGAGGCTTCAATTCAGTTTCTGAAACTGAGTTCACAGCAAAATGTTCTGAGTTCCAGCTCCTTGTTTGCTGGAGATACCTCCCATTGTCCCAAAATCTCCCATTGATTTCATTGGTACTCAGAAGAACAAACTGTTGTTTCTCTGGGAAATCAAGCTCCTCAGAGTGTAGCATGATGGCCTGAATTCAGGTTCTGAAACTGATTTCACAGCAAAACATTCTGAGTTCCAGCTTCTTGTTTGGTGGAGAAAACTCCAGTTATCCCACACTCTCCCACTGTTTACAATGAACCCTGCAGGAATAAACTTGTTATTCTGGAAAAAGAAGTTTTACAAAGTGCAGTATGTAGGCTTCAATCCACTTTTGGAAACTGAGTTCACAGAAAAACTTTCAGAGGTCCAGCTCGTTTTTAGGTGGAGAAACATTCTGTAATCCCACACTAACCTATAGGTTTCATTGGAGATTGCAGGAAAAAACTGTTTTCTCTGGGAATACAAGGTGTATACAGAACACCATGCAGGATTCAATTTAGTTTCTGAAACTGAGTTCACAGAAAAAACGTTCTGAGTTCCAGCTTCTTGTTTGGTGGTAAACATCCTGTTATCTCACAATATCCCATTCATTTCCAATGGATCTTGAAGGAACAAACTGTTGTTTCTGTGGGAAAAAGAAGGATACATATTGCAGCATGGAAGCCTTGATTCATTTTCTGAAACTGAGTTCACAGCAAAAACGTTCTGAGTTCCGGCTCCTTGTTTGATGGAGAAACTTCCTGTTATAGCACACTCTCCCCTTGGGTTCCATGGACCTAGCAGGATGAAACTCATTTTTCTCTGGGAAAACAAAGACTACAGCATGCAGCATGGAGGCTTCAATTTATTTCTGAAACTGAGTGCACAGCAAAACATTCTGAGTTCTGGCTCCTTATTTGGTGGAGAAACTTCCTGTTATAGCACACTCTCCCCTTGGTTTCAATGGACCTAGCAGGATCAAAGTGGTTTTTCTCTGGGAAAACAAAGACTACAGAGTGCAGCATGAACGCTTCAATTTAGTTTCTGAAAATGAGTTCACAGCAAAACGTTCTGAGTTCCAGCTCCTTGATTTGTGGAGAAACATCGTGTTATATCACACTCTCCCATTGGCTTCTGTGGAGCCAGCGGCTAAATGGAGAATTAAATCCAGCAAGGTGAATGCTGCTCCACAGAGTTCTAACACAAGAAATGTGTTTCTCTCATGTTAGAGTGTATCCATTTGAACAATACACGCGGTTCTCCTGTGCTTGTCCATACAAAGAGAGTGATATTTTCCTCAGGGGTCTCATTATAACTAAGGCACAGGGAACCTGCAAGAATAAATGGCAGTTGCTCTTGTATCAGTGGGGGGCACAGTGTGTTGCATGTGAACTACAAGGCTGTTTCTGAAACTCAGATCAGAGCAGAACTTTCAGAGTCCCAGCTCCCTGTTTGGTGGAGAAACATGCTGTCATCCCACACTCTCCCATGTGTTTCAATGGACCTTGCAGGAACAAACTGCTGATTCTCTTCGAAAACCAGGGGTAGAGAGTGCACCATGGAGGCTTCAGTTCAATTTCTGAGGCTGAGTTCACAAGCAAGCATTCCGAGTTCCAGGTCCTTGTTTGGTGGAGAATCCTCCTCTTATCCCATCCTGTTGTCTTAGTTACAAAGGAGCTTGCAGGAACAAACTGTTTTTTTTTTCTCCAGGAAAAAAAGGGGCTACGGAGTGCAGCATGGAGGATTCAATGCAGTTTCTGAAACTGGGCTCCCAGCAAAACATTCTGAGTTCCAGTTCTTCGACTGGTGCAGAAAGCTCTTGTTATCCCACACTCTGTTTTATTTCAATGAAGCTTGCTGGAACAAGCTGACTTTCTCTGGGAAAACAAAGGCTACACAGTGCACCATGCAGGCTTCAATTCAGTTTCTGAAACTGAGTACACAGCACAACGTTCTGAGGTGCATCTCCTTGTTTGGTAGATAATCCTCATGTTATCCCACACTCGCACATTGGACTCAAAGGAGCTTACCGGAAAAAAAAAAAAATTGTTGTTTCCCTGGGAAAACAAGTGCTACAGAGTGTAGCATTGAAGCTTCATTTCAGTTTCTGTTCACAGAAAAACGTTCTGAGTTCCAGCTCCTTGATTGTTGGAGAAACCTCCTGTTACCCCACCCTCTCCCTTTGGTTTCAGTGGAGCTTGCAGGAACAAACTGTTGTTTCTCCAGGGAAACAAGGACTACAGAGTGCAGCATGGAGGCTTCAATGCAGTTTTGAACCTGAGTTCACATAAAAACTTTCTGAATTTCAGCTCCTTGTGTGGTGTTGAAACCTCCTGTTATCCCACAGTCTCCCTTTGTTTTCAAAGGACCTAGATGGAACAAACTGTTGTTTCTCCGTTAAAATAAGGGCTACACAGTGCCCAATGCAGGCTTCAATTCAGTTTCTGAAACTGAGTTCACAGCAAAACCTTCTGAGGTGTAATTCCTTGTTTGGTGGAGAATCCTCCTGTTATCCCACACTCGGCCACTGGTTTCAATGGAGCTTCCAGGAGCAAACGGTTGTTTCTCTGGGAAAGAAGGGCTACAGAGTGTAGCATGGTGCTGCAATTCAGTTTCTGATACTGAGTTCACAGCAAAAACGTTCTGAATTCCTGTTTCTTGATTGATGGAGAAACCTCCTGTTATCCCACCCTCTCCCTTTGGATTTTGTGGAGCTTTCAGGAACAAACTGTTGTTTCTCTGGGATAACAAGGGCTACAGCTTGCAGCATGGAGGCTTCAATGCAGTTTCTGAACCTGAGTTCACATCAAATCGTTCTGAGTTCCAGCTCCTTGTTTGGTGGAGAAACCTCCTGCTATCCCACACTCTCCCATTGTTTACAATGGACCTTGCAGGGATAAACTTGTTTCTCTTGGAAAAGAAGGTGTACAGAGTGCAGCACTTAGGCTTCAATAAACTTTTGGGAACTGAGTTCACAGCAAAACGTTCAGAGTTCCAGCTCCTTTTTTGGTGGAGTAATATTCCGTTATCCTACACTCTCCCGTGGGTTTCATTGGAGCTTGCAGGAACAAACTGTTGTTTCTCTGGTAATACTAGGCATACAGGGAGCAGCATGTAGGATGCAATTCAGTTTCTGAAGCTGAGTTCAGATCAAAACGTTCTGAGTTCCACCTCCTTGTTTGCTGTAGAAACCTCCTGTTAGCCCACCCTCTGCCTTTGGTTTCAATGGAGCTTTCAGGATTAAACTATTTTTTTTTCCGGGAAAACAAGGAGTATAGACTACAGCATGTAGGGCTTGATCCGTATCTGAAACTCAGATCACAGGCTATCCTCATTTCCAGCCTCTTCTTCCTTGAGAAAACTCCTGTTATCCCACACTGTCCCATTGGCTTCAACAGAGCCAACGGCTTAATGCAGAAATATGCTCTCTATGTATTGTACTTCTTAAGCAAGTACTGTGCCTCTCTCACGTTAGAGTGTATGCAATGTAACAATAGATGCAGTTCTTCTCTGGTTGTCTGTACAAATAGATGGATATTATCCTATGCGGCCTTGTTATAACTAAGTCATGGTAACATGCATGAATAATCTCCAGGTTCTCTGGGATGAAAAAGGACACAGAATGTTGGTTGTGAACTGCAATACAGTTTCTGAGGCTGAGATAACAGCGGAACATGCTGAGTTCCAGCTCCTTGTTTGGTGCAGAAACCTCAGGGTATCCCAAACTTTTCCTGCGGCTTCAATGGAGTTCACAGGAACAAACTGTTGTGTCCCTGGGAACACAAGGGTTACAGAGTGCAGCATGCAGGCTTCAGTACATTTTCTGCAACAGAGTTCACTACTAAAAGGTTCTGAGTTCCAGGTCCTTGTTTGGTGGCAAAACCTCCTGCTTTCCTACCCTCTCCCATGATTTCCACGGAGCTTGCAGGAACAAACTTTTTTCTCCGGAAAAGAAGGGGTACAGAGTACAGCATGGAGGCTACAATTCACTTTCTGACACTGAGTTCACAGCAAAACGTTTGGAGGTCCAGCTCCTTTTTTGGTGGAGAAACCACATGTTATTCCACACTCTTCCATTTGCTACAATAGAGAGAACAGCTAAATGAAGAAGTATAGCCGGCAAGCTGCACACTTGGCTGGAAACCTCTGAAGCAAGCACTGTGCTTCTCTCAATTTAGATGGTACACCTTTGAATATTAGATGTCGTTCTCCTGTGCTTGTTTGTACAAATGGAGTGATATTTGCTTTAGTGGCCTTGTTATACCTAAGGCACTGGGAACCTGCACAAATAAACTGCTGTTTCTCTGGGATAAAAAGGGACACAGAAGGTTGGTTGTGAACTGCAATGCAGTTTCTGAAGTGGAGGTAACATCAAAACGTTCGGAGTTCCTGCTCCTCGTTTGGTGGAGAAACTTCTCATTATCCCTCAATCTCCCATTGGTTTCAGTGGAACTCCCAAGAACAAACTGTTCTTTCTCTGGGAAAACAAGGCCACAGCGTGCAGCATGAAGGCCTGAATTCAGTTCCTGAAACTGATTTCAGAGCAGTACCTTCTGAGTTCCAGGTTCTTGTTTCATGGAGAAGCCTGTTATTCCACACTCTCCTTTTGGATTCAGTGGAGCCTTCAGGATCAAACTGTTGTCTCTCCAGCAAAACAAGGAGTACAGAGGGAAGCTTGTAGGGCTTAAATCAGTTTCTGAAACTGAGTTCATCGCCTTCCTACTCATTTCCAGTCCCTTCCTTTCTTGAGGAAACTCCTGTTATCCCACATTGTCCCATTGGCTTCAAGAGACCCAGTGGATAATTTGAGAAATAAAGCTGATAAGCTGCTCTCAATATCTTAGACTTCTCAAGCAAGCATTGTGCTTCTCTCATGTTAGAGTTTATGCATTGTAACAATAGATGCGGTTTTTTCTGGTTGTCTGTACAAACACAGGGATAATAACCTATGAGACCATGTTATAACTAAGTCACGGGAACATGCATGAATAAACTGCAGTTTCTCTGGGATGAAAAAGGACACAGTGTGTTGGTTGTGAACTGCCATACAGTTACTGAAGCTGAGATAACAGCAGAACATGCTGAGTTCCAGCTACTTGTTGGGTGCAGAAACCTCAGGGTATCCCAAACTTTCCCTGTGGTTTCAATGGAGCTCACAGGAACAAACTGTTGTGTCTCTGGGAACACAAGGGTTACAGAGTGCAGCATGCAGTCTTCAGTACCTTTTCTGCAACAGACTTCACAGCAAAATTTTCTGTGTTCCAGTCTTTGTTTGGTGGAGAAACCTCCTGCTATCCCACACTGTACCATTGATTTCAATGGAGCTTGCAGGAACTAACTTGTTTCTCTGGGAAAAGTAGGGGTACAGAGTGCAGCATGGAGGATTCAATTCACTTTCTGAAACTGACGTCACAACAAAACGTTCGGAGTTCCAGCTCCATTTTTGGTGCAGAAACCACCTGTTATTGCACACTATGCCATTGGCTACAGTACAGCCAACGGTTAAATGAAGCTCCGTTTTTGGTAGAGAAACCACCTGTTGTTCCACACTATGCCATTGGGTACAATAGAGCCAAAGGGTAAATGAAACAGTATAGCTGGCAAGATGCAGTCTAGGTGGGAGACCTCTGAAGCAAACACTGTGATTCTCTCACTTCAGAGGGTATACATTTCAATAATAGATGCGTTTCTCCTGTGCTAGTCTGTACAAACACTGTGGCATTTTCCTAAGTGGCCTTGTTATACCTAAGGCGCAGGGAACCTGCATGAGTAAACTGCTGTTTCTCTGGGATAAAAAGGGACACAGAAGGTTGGTTGTGAACTTCAGTGCAGTTTCTGAAGCGGAGGCACCATCAAAATGTTCAGGATTCCTGCTCCTCGTTTGGTGGAGAAACCTCCTGCTATCCCACACTCCCCCATTGTTTTCAATTGAGGTTGCGGGAACAAACTTGTTTCTCTGGAAAAGAGGTGCTACGGAGTGCAGCACAGGCCCTTCAATTCACTTTCTGAAACTGAGTTCACAACAAAACGTTCTGAGTTGCAGCTCCTTTTTGGTGGACAAACTTCCTGTTATCTCACAATATCCTATTCCTTTTCAATGGATATTGAAGGAGGAAATTGTTGTTTCTAGTGGAAAAAGATGGTTACACAGTACAGCATGGAGGTTTCGATTTAGTTTCTGAAACTGAGTTCAAAGCAAATCTTTATGAGTTCCAGTTCCTTTTTGAGTAGAGAAACCTCCTCTTAGTCCACACTCTCCTTTTGGCTTCAACGGAGGTTGCAGGAACAAACTGTGCTTCTCTGGGAAAATAAGGGCTACACAGTGCAGCATACAGGCTTCATTTCAGTTTATGAAACTGAGTTCCCAGCAAAGTGTTCTGAGTTCCAGCTCCTTTTTTGTTTGAGAAATATCCTTTATCCCCCAGTCTCCCTTAGGTTTCCAAAGAGCATGCAGGAACAAACTATAGTTTTTCTGGGACCACAGGACCTACAGACCACAGCATGGAGATTTCAATTCACATTGAGAAACTGAGTTCATCGCAAAAATTTCTGAGTTCTAGCTCCTTGTTTGGTGGAGAAACCTTGTGTTATCCCACACTCTACCTTTTTCTTCAATGGAGACAGCAGCTAAAAGGAGAAATAATGCAGGCAAGTTGAACTGTAGGCTTCAGAGTTTTAAACCAAGCACTGTGCTTCTTGCACGTCAGAGTTTATCCATTTGAGCAATAGCTGCATATCTCCTCAGCTTGTCCCTACAAAGAGAATGTTATTTTCCTAAGCAGCCTTGTTATACGTAAGGCACAGGGAATCTGCGGGAATAAGCTGCAGTTGCTCTAGCATAAAAGGTGTCAGAGAGTGCTGGCTCTGAACTTTAATGCAGTTTCTGAAGCTGAGATCAGAGCAAACCGTTCGATATTCCAGCTCCTTTTATTGGTGGAGAACTCCCATGTTATCCCACACTCTCCCTTTGTTTTCAGTGGAGCTTGCAAGAACAAACTGTTGCTTCTCTGGCTAAAAAAGAGCTACACAGTGCAGCATGGAGGCTTGATTTCAGTTTTTAAAGCTGAGATCAGAGCAAAAGGTTCTGAGATACAGCTCCTTGTCTGGTGTAGATGCCTCCTATTATCCAACACTATTTGGTTTAGTGGATCTAGCAGGAACAAACTGTTGACTATCTGGGAAATAAAGGGGCCACATAGTGTAGCATGGAGGCTTTAATTCAGTTTCTGAGACTGAGTTCACAGCAAAACATTCTGAGTTACAGATCCTTGTTTGGTGGATAAACATCCTGTTATCCTATCCTCTCCCTTTGATTTCAGTGGAGCTTCTAGGAACAAATTATTGTTTCTCCATGAAAACATTGATTCAGAGTGCAGAATGGAGGCTTCAATTCAGTTTCTGAAACTGAGTTCTAAGCAAAATGTTCAGAGTTCCAGTTCCCTGTTTGGTGGAGAAACCTCCTATTATCCTACGTTCTCACTTTGGTTTCACTGGAGCTTGCAGGAAAAAGCTGCATTTGTCTGGGAAAACAAGGGCTACACAGTGCAGCAACACGTCTTCAAGTCAGTTTCTGACAATTAGTTCATAGGAAAATGAACTGAATTCCAGCTTTGTGTTTGTTGGCGAAGGGTCCTCTTATTCCACACTCTCCCTTTTGTTTCAGTGGAGCTTGTAGGGACAAATTGTTCTTTCTCTAGGAAAACAAGGGCTACAGTGTGCAGCATGAAGGCTTCAAATCAGTTTTGTAAACTTAGTTAACAGGAAAAGCTTCTGAGTTCCAGTTCCTTGTTTGGTGGAGAAACCTCCTTTTATCCCACCTTCTCCCTTTGGTTTCACCGGAGCTTGCAGCAACAAACTGTGTTTCTCTGGCAAAACAAGGGCTAAACGGTGCAGCATGGAGGTTTCTATTCATTTTCTGAAACTGAGTTCACAGCAAAACCTTCTGAGTTCCAGCTCCTTGTTTAGTGGAGAAACATCCTTTTGTCCCACACTCTCCATTTGGTTTCAATAAAGCTTGCAGGAACAAAGTGTATTTCTCTGGGAAAACAATGGCTACAGAGTACAGCTTGGAGGCTTCAATTCAATTTCTGAAACTGAGTTCAAAGCAAAACGTTTTGAGGTCCATCTCTTTGTATGGTGGAGATACCTCCTGTTATCCCACACTCTCCCTTCCTTTTCAGTGGCGGTTCCAGGAACAAACTGTTGCTTGTCTGGGAAAACAATGGCTACACAGTGCAGCAAGGAGGCGTCAATTCAGTTTCTGACACTTAGTTCACAGCAAAGCGATCTGCATTCCAGCTTCTTATTGGCTGGAGAAAGGTTGTCTTAACCCACACTCACACTTTTGTTTCACTGGAGCTTGCAGGAAGAAATTGTTGTTTAAACAATTAAACAAGGGCTACAGAGTGCAGCATGGAGGATTCCATTCTGTTTCTAAAACTGCACTGACAGCCAAACGTTCTGACTTCCAGCTCCTTGTTGGTGGAGAAACCTCCTGTTATCCCACACTCTCCCATTGTCTTCAATGTAGCCAGCGGTTAAATGGAGAAATAAAGCAGGCAAGCTGAATGTTAATACCGAGAGTTCTAACACAAGCGCTGTCCTTGTATCACATTAGAGTGTATCCATTTGAACAATAGATATGATTCTCCTTTGCTTGTCCATACAAAGAGAGTGATATTTTCTTCAGTGGTCTTGGTATACCTAAGGCACAGGGAATTTTCAGGAATAAACGACAGTTGCTCTTGTATACATTAGGAGAGTGTTGCCTGTCCACTGCAATGCAGTTTCTGATACTCAGATGAGAGCAAAACTTTCTGCGTTCTAGCTCCCTGTTTGTTGGGGGAACCATCCTGTGATCCCACACTCCTATTGGATTCAATGGAGCTTGCAGGAACAAACTGTTGTTTCTCTTGGAAAACAAGGCTACAGAGTGCAGCATGAAGTCTTCAGTTCAGTTTCTCATTCTGAGTTCTCAGCAAAACTTTCTCACTTCCAGCTTCTTGTTTAGTGGAGAAACATCCTGTTATCCCACACTCTCCGATTTGTTTCAATGGACCTATAAGAGCAAACTGTTCTTTCTCCGGGAAGACAAGTGCTATACACTGCAGTAAGGAGGCTTCAGTTCAGTTTCGGACACTTGGGGCGGACCGGACCCAGCAGCTCCGGGCCCGCCTTGCTGTGTTTCCAGCGGACTGGGGAACGAGCGGTGGGCGGACCGGACCCAGCAGCTCCGGGGCCCACCATGCCGTGTTTCCGGCGGACTGGGGAACGAGCAGCGGGCGGACCAGACCCAGCATCTCTGGGCCTGCAGTGCCGTGTTTCTGGTGGACTGGGGAACGAGTGGCGGGCGGACCGGACCCAGCAGCTCCGGGCCCCACCGTGTTGTGTTTCCAGTGGACTGAGGAATGAGCAGCGGGCAGACGAGACCCAGCAGCTCTGGGCCCGCTGTGCCGTGTTTCTGGCAGGCTGGGGAACGAGCGGCAGGTGGACTGGACCCAGCAGCTCTGGGCCTGCCATGCCATGTGTCCAGCGGAGTGAGGAACCAGCGGCAGGCCGACCGGACCCAGCAGCTGGGGGCCCCACCAAGCCCTGTTTTCCGGCGGACTGAGGGAACAGCCGCGGGTGGACCAGACCTAGCGGATGCAGCCCCAACGTGCCTTGCTTCTGAGGGACTGAGGGAGCAGCACGCGGACCAGCTGCAGGGTGCAGTCCATTTCCAGTAGACTGAAGGCCACCCACCAGCCCACTATATCCCGGAGCGGTGCAGTGAGGAGTCAGACATAGAGGTAACTCATAAGCTCAAATTATCCACTATAGAATCTAACAAACCTTTTTATCTTATTTACTGTGTTCAATACTGATATTGGCATTTATTGTATTATGGTAACAAACATGATGTGATTGTTCTGCTCAAATACCTACAATGATGTGTCAGGAGTGAGAACTCGCAAGGGTTATTACAGATTCAAGGAGGAACCCCCAGGAAAGTGCTGCTTCCAAAGGGCCCCAGATAATAGAAAGAGACCTGCAACAAACATTGCCCTGTCATCAGACAAAGTAGAGCATTAAAAGCAATGAAAGAGTAGAAATGGGAAAATACACAAAAAACCAGACACAAAGATCACCACCACAGGGAAATTCAGAGAAAAGGGAAATAGGGCAAACTGAAACTCAAACACCAGAACTCTTGGAGATGGTAACTAAAGCAGATCTAGTAAAATGGAAAGCAGAACTCATCTCTGAGATCAAAACGGAGATACTGTGATCAGTGAAAGATTTCATTAAAGAAGAGATCCATGAGATGATTGAATCCAAGTTAGCAGAAGGAATGGAACCTTTTAAACAGCTTCAAGCAGAACTCCAGGGAATGATGAAGGAGAATGAAAGCTTGTGCAGCAGGATGAATGAAGCAGAGAACCGAATCTCAGACCTAGAGGACAGACCTAGAGGACAGCATAGCAGCCAGCGAGCAGGAAAGGTATAATCTATGGAAAAGAGCAAGGGATCATGAGAAATCAATTCAACAGCTTCTAGATGACTCAAAGATAAATAACATAAGATAGATTGGAGTCACTGAGGAAGCAGGAGACAGTGTAAAAAACATAAATAAGCTACTGTCAGAGATAGCAACATAAAACTTCACAGGAAAAGACATAGACATACAGATAAATGAGGCCTATTGGACTCCAAAACGCCGTGACATAAAAATATCTACACCTAGACACATAATTATCAAGGTTCCAGATGTACAACAAAAGAATGAAATACCGAAAGCAGTGAGAGAAAGGAAGAAAATCACTTACAAAGGGAAGCCCATTAGGATCACAGCAGACTTTTCAACACAAACACTCAGGGCAAGGAGAGCATGGAGAGAAGTATTTCAAGCATTGCAGCAAAACAACCTCCAACCTAGACTGTTGTATCCTGCAAAACTATCTTTCAGAATAGACGGGGAAATAAGATACTTCCACGATAAAGAATGCCTGAAAAACTTCACAAGCAGGAAACCTGCACTCCAAAACATCCTAAAGAACATCTTGGAAAAAAACACAGAAAATTCCATACCCACAAGACCCAGGAGAGTGAATTCATTGGGGCAAACAAGAAACTAAATAGAAAAGGGGAAAAGCAAAGAAGAAAAGAACCAAGAACAGGGAAACATGGTAGCTCTGAATATGTCCATATCAGTCATAACCATTAAT
>PVIC010049416.1:0-13169 GCA_004025085.1 Thryonomys swinderianus | reverse complement strand
GGGGATCGAACTCAGGTCCTTACGCTTTTGAGGCAGGAGCCGGAACCACTGAGCTAACCCTCCGGCCCTTTAAGTAATATTTTTACTTGGTATTTGATTTATATAGAAATATTTGTTACACAAATGTAAAATTTGAAGCACAGTTAAAAGACTACACATAAATTAATTAACAATTTAAGCACTGAAATTTTTTAAACTATAGATGAAGCTATCTACAGGACCCTGGTGTATTGATCTCTTCATTATGTCTGCCATTTTACTGAGGTGTGAATGCAAAATGTGTCCTAAATAATCCATACGAAAGGAATGAATAATATAATTAAATATATCTGAGTAACTAGTGCCTGGATCAATAATTTGAACATAAGAAGTACCAGAGAAATTGCCTTTGCATTCTTTCCTTAATGGCACTGCAGAGCATTTTAAAAAAAATTCTACTCTTCATATAATCGACAAGAATTCTAGCAAAAAAATTAATATTAATACTTTCAACCTTCTAAAATTTAACCAAAGGCTTGCAAGCAGGAAAGACCCATTGAAGGAAAAAAGTTAGGTCTTGGTAAGAAACAGATTCTCTGGCTCTTTAACTTGTCCTAATCATATCCCTTTCTCCTCGTCTCTATGGAAACCACAACTTCGTGCCTATGACAGCTATGAAAATCAACAGCTTAGTACCTCCTCAAGAACTGGAGGACGAATGTAGAGCTCCTTGAAAATTCCATACGTGCAGGTTCGTTGCTATTTGGCCTGCTAAGAAAAGGCCCATTTTCAGAGCTTTTCTGTGTCTGAGCAGACTTGAAACCACTCGGAGGCGAACTATGCAAAATATTCAGAGTATTTTAACAGATGTTTAGCATTATAATTTTTTGAGGTGACATTAACAGTTAAGGATAAGAAAACCTTATGTGCAAAAACGAGGGAAGATGATGTTCTTAAGAGGCTTTGAAAAATTCTGATATGTTCCTAGGATCTAGAAGGCCATGCCATGTGGTTCACATGCCCAAGGAGACCGGACCAGGCCGTGTGCTCAGCTCTGGCTGACTGCTCGGGAGTCTCTTTGCAAGCAAAACGTAAAGGTGAAGAATAAACTGCTCTCTGAGGCATGGAAGACAAGGGTGACATATATTAAATACACAAACAAGCTGAGCAAGTTCGGAGGATAGAAAATCAATATGCAAATATCAGTTACGTTTCTGTACGCTAGCAACAGGCCATTCTAAAATGAAATGAAGAGCATAATTCAATTCAAACAGCAACCAAAACACCCAGTTCTTAAATTTTACATAAGACACATGCTGAAATCTTTAAGACGTCAGTGAAAGAAACTGTAATATATTTCCCATGGCAATGACCATGTAAAGATAAATTAGTACTCTTGTGATGAAAATTCTCTAACTTGATCTATGAATCAATGTAATCCCTACCAAAATGCCACTTCCTTTTTTGGCAGAAGTTGACACAACGGTCATTAATTTTACATAGAAATGCAAGAACTCTGGATACTCAAATTGGTACAATAGGTCCTCAACTAATGAACATTTGTGTTGTCAACTTTTACACAAGTACTGTATAAGACTCACTTTTTTGGCTTAAGAACAAACGTTACCCATGAAAAATTCTCTTGGAACAAAACTTGTCTGTGAATCAGGAATTTATTGTGTTGAGAGAGATGAACAGAGTGGGCAGACTCATGGAAAAGTTTTACCAGATACAGCTCACAGCAAGAATCTGAATGCCTAACTCATCACACTGGCTGTTGGAGGCCTTGGTCTTAGACATTTGCATTGCCTTTTACTTTCTCTTAACTAATTGATTCCCCACCTCTCACTGTTGATGGGTGGATGACACTTACCCCATACTTAAAGGAGTCTAGTATCAAAATCCCAGGTCAGTATCATTCAACTCATTCCTCAAATCCAAGAAACATTCCTACACTCTTTTCGCTTACTCTTCTAGTTGGTTCCATATGGTCTCCAAACATTTTATTCTTCTTTGTTTAGACTTTTTTCTTATTATCCCTAGTGTTCTTTACATTGTGACTCCTCCTTGTTATTTGAGTTCCATTTTCCAAGGTTTGACTGAATCAAGGAACATACTTATAAACTCAGGAAGTTTCAATTATTGTCCCCTTCAGGGAAAGGGTGGGGTAGAGTATATTAGCAGATGTATCATGGTTATACAAGGCCCTGTGAGTGGCCATGATACTATTTAAGTATTTTCCAGGCCAACATCATGAAGGAACCCATGCTGAGGATTCCTAGGAATACAGACCACCTCAGTACAGATACAACTTTCTGGAAAATGAAAACAAAGTTTAACTGCGTGTGAGTACCTTAAAATTTTGGTATCAAAGAAAAGAATGATTCTCTAAAATTTGAGAACAGTGTTGGGATGGAAATCATCTGTGTTAGTCATTCATCTGGATTAGTCATTTATCTGGTTCATGATGCCAAACTATTCCTATTCTCCATCTTGTAAGAGAACCAACTGGCTGAGCATCAGATGAGCTCTAAACCATTTATTTGAAAGAGGTCAAGGCAAAGAGTCAATCACCCTAAGGAAGTGGGTCAAATGATATCACCTGAAATACTTGAACACATATCTTCCTGCAAAGTAATATTGTCAGGGGAGTATGAGCTGATGTATATACAGATCAATAGAAGACACTTGCTAATAAAGAATCAAATTCATATCTATGGATAATTGATTTCAGAAAAGGGGATTCAGATCATTAAATGTAGAGTATGGTTTTTCAAAAAATAACTAAGAAAATTGGATAGTCACATGCAAAAAATGGATTTTTACCTCACATTGTATACAACATTCAACTCTAAAGTATGAGGCATAAATATAAGAGCTAAAACTATGAAGCTCTGAGAAGAAAACACAAAAATGAATATTCATGACCTTAGATTAAACAGTTCTTTCTTTGATATGATACCAAAAAGTGTAAAAATAAGCAAAAATATATTGTTCTGCATGAAAAATTAAAACTTGTATGTTTCAAATAATTCTATCAAGAAAATAAGATAGGCATAGATTAGGAGAAAATATTTGGAAATAAGATATTTGGCATATATATATAAAACAATAATAAAAACTACATATATACATAAAAACAATAAAAACAAGCCAATTAAGAAGACAAAAGTTTCAAACTGAAACACAAAGACAAACACAAAGAGAAGAACCACCCAACAGCGCTTGTGAAATGGGAATCAAAAGCACAACAAGATGAAAATTCACCCTCAACAAGATGGCTATAATAAACCAGAAGGATGAAAATACTTTGGTGTGGATGTGAAATTAGATCCTTCATACATTGCTCGTGGGAATATAAAATGTAGCTTCTTTGGAAACGTTTGGCATTTCTTCCACATGTTAAGTCTTCTTTATGATCCAGCAACTCCTTTATGTAATCTAGAGAAATGGATTCATATGTACACAAAATATACATACTTGTATGCTCAGAGTTCATTATTCTTAATTGTGAAAGAATAGAAACGAATGTCTATCACTGTCAAATGGGTAAAATAATGTAGATATCTATGTAACAGAATATTATTTAGCAACAAAAAGGAATGACACAATGTGAATGATTTTTAAAAACCACAGAGTGAAAGAAGCCAGATACAAAAGGACACATGTTTTATGTTTCATTTAAATGAAATGTCTGGGAAGTTAAAAAATTCATAGAGATGAAAAATAGATTAGTGGCTATAATGGATTAGTAGGTAACTGAGGTTTATAATGCCTATAAAACTCTTCTTTTAGGGGTGAAGAAAGCTGTCTGAAATTAGTCCTGATGGATGCACAGGTGTTTACATGTGATTAAAAGTCAGTAAATTATAGATTCTAAAAGCATCAACTGCATTGTCTGTGAACTACACTTCAGTAAAATTGTTACTAGAATAACCACTGTAATTTTGACACTGTTTTAGGTCAAGTTTTTATGAGAAATGACCATGAGGTAACAAGTTCCATATAGAATACCGGACAGCATTCTTATACATCTACTCAGAGAATGTGTTCATAAGTTAAAGTCTCTGGATCTATAAGTCTAAGATATGTCACCTCTACCAGCACGGAAATTCCTTTCCTCACACACTGGTCTCCTGGCACCCAAAGCTTTAAGCCCAGGACAGCGTGCTAAACTGCTCTTCCTCATCTTTCCCCCCATACCAGAAGATTATGATTTTGATTGAGTCTGGTTTTTCCCATGTGTGTGGAGTGTATTCATATTGATATTTCAAAATAATTTTCCCTACTTTATATTTAATTCCATGAGAGAAGGTATTGTGTGAATTTTTGTTTGTCTCCAATGTCTAGATACAAATGCTCAGCCTCTCCAAGATGTTCAGAGAATATTTCAGAAACGAGCAAGCACGGGCCAGATGGCAGTTTTAAGTGCCAGCCAGGAAATGCACATGGCAGCTACTTCAAAAACTGGGCATGGGGGCCAGAGGGTTAGCTCAGTGGTTCCGGCGCCTGCCTCACAAGTGCAAGGTCCTGAGTTCGATCCCGGGAACCACATACAATGCTGGGCGTGGAGACTCACGCCCACCGGCAATCAGTACCGCATACCACAGTGCTGAGTGTGGTGGCTCATACCTGTCATCCAGCACTCGGGAGGCAGAGGCAGGAGGATTGCTGAGTTTGAGGCTTGCCTGGGCACCATAGTGAGCTCAGGGCCAGCCTGAACTACAAAGCGAGACCCTGTCTCAAAAAACAAACAAACAAAACAACTGGGAGTGTTGGCACGTGCCTGCTCTGAGTATGTACCTTGGTGCATATCCCTGTCATCTCAGCACTACGGAAGCTGAGGCGGAGGAGTGGCAAGCCCCAGTCCAACTCTAACCATTCAGTGACTCAGCAAGACCGTGTCTACAAAAAGATGCTGAAAGTAGTTCAGTGCGAGAACCCTGCCTGGGCTCCATCCCTAGTAGTGGAAAAAAGAAAAAAGAAAAAAAGAAGGAGAAGAAGAAGCTGCCATATAGGACATCACTTCCAACACAGAGAATTAATTTTTTCATCTGCTTCAGCTTTCCCTTTCTAGCCCCCAAATGAGGAGCGTAAACAAGTTTATTTCTTTGAAAGGGATCAGAGTGAAAATGCCATTCTCCAGAGTGAGTCTCACAGCCAGATACGTAGAGGGCGACCAAGATCTTGGACCAGGAGCAGAAACTCAGGATGACGTCAGAGTCGTGGTACACTCCGGGAAGACTTAGAAGTCATGTCAAGAAAGTCAGAACTAGACTGGAAAACAGGGTTCAAAATGCCTTTGTGCTGTGCTGGCAGAAACTGCATCCTCGGGCTGCAAGGGAGACTGCTTGCTCCACCACCCTTCCTCCTCTTTCTGATCAGACGTCAACATTCCAAGGGGTGTGAGGACCAGGAAGTTGGACAGCTACGTGGGTGTGTGTTGTGGAATATACAGACCTTCTGAAGCAGACAGCAGACTCTTCTTGCCTTTTCCACATCCTTGTGTCTTAAATATTCTTTCAGCCCAAGGAGATTTCTAATTTCCAGAAAGAACCATGTTAGAATGACGATTTGGTCCCATTTGACTCTGCTGTTCCCCTGCTAGGTATATACTCCAAGGAATTAAAAGAATCCTATTGTCAAGACATATGTGCACCCATGTTCATAGGCAGCTCAGATTGTCATAGCCCAATCTTGGAAAGAGCCCAAATACCCATCAACTAGAGACTGGATAAAGGAGATGTGGTTTTTGTAAATGAAATGGAGTATTACTGTGCCATAAAGAATGACAAGTTTCATTCATTTATGTGCAAATGGATACACCTTGAGGATACACTCATAAGTGAAATAAATAGATCACAGATATGTAAAT
Organism: Thryonomys swinderianus; assembly: GCA_004025085.1. Lineage (NCBI taxonomy): Eukaryota > Metazoa > Chordata > Mammalia > Rodentia > Thryonomyidae > Thryonomys > Thryonomys swinderianus. The sequence continues at coordinate 7,315 of PVIC010049416.1, read as the reverse complement.
ACTGTATCTTTTCTCTGGTATGAGAACCTGTAGGTGTAATGAGTTCTAGAATGTACGATATATTTTGTAAAATAGGAAATATTCAAAGGGAAATGTGGTGGGAGAACGTAATGAAGAGAAAGAATAAATGTGATTTGGAAAGGAAAAGAAATAGCTTGTATAGGGGGTGATGGGTTGTGGGTGGGTAGGAATATGGGTAAAAATGAGAATTAACTTATATCCTATATTGGTACAAATTTCCCAGTGTTGAGTGTGATTGTGAGCTGTATATAAAATGTACCAGTAAAGAATTCAATTTAAAAAAAGAATGATGATTTTAGACAACACTGCATTCCACACAGAAAAATATCCTCTAGCTTATAGAACAAGACCCCCAGAAACCACTGTACACAGTGGTTTTATTTCACATTCTATTTCTTTTCTTTTGAGTCCTTTCACACCGTTCAGTGAAGATTGAAGTTTTTCTTCTTGGTCCAGTGCACTTAAAACTAGTTGAATACTAGCCAGATTTTGCTATCTGCAAGGTACAATTTACTACTCAGTGCAGATCTGAGAATAAACTATTATAGAAGCGACATATGTTATAGAGTCTCAATAACATATTATATATATATACAGATATACATATACATATACATATATATATATATATATATATATATATATATATATACACACACACACACACACAGATATAAAGGAAATAGTATTTTTTTTTTGAGACAGGGTCTCACTTTGTAGTTCAGGCTGGCCCTGAGCTCACTGTGTAGCCCAGGCAAGCCTCGAACTCAGCAATCCTCCTGCCTCTGCCTCCTGAGAGCTGGGATTACAGGCGTGAGCCACCATGCCCAGCACTTTGGTATGTGGTATTGATTGCTGATGGGCATGAGTCACCACGCCCAGCATTCTATGTGGTTACCGGGATCGAACTCAGGACCTTGAGTTTGTGAGGCAGGCGCCGGGACCACTGAGCTAATCTCCGGCCCAAGGAAATAGTATTTTAATAATCATAAAAGGAAAACAATTGTGACATTAAAATTTTACAAGAGAGCATGGGATTTCCATAACATATAAGACAAAAAGAAATTCCTTGCTAACAACCCCTTCCAAATAAAAAAAAAAAACTAAACTAAATCAATGAATAAAACATTATAGAAAACTAAAAAATCAAGTGAAAAGGGGGGTGGGTAAAGGAAGGCTATAAGAATTGAAAGAAAACTGCTTTATGAAGCAAAGTTACATTTATTGGAAGAGAAATCTATGTGTTGAAAAAGTAACTATGTGAATTGCATAGCAGAACAGATTAACTGGTAAAAATAGCTTCACAAATGTATGAGAAAATACTTCATATATATGAGAGTCCAAAATAAGCATACTGAATTCTAATTATATTGAAATCAATAATCATGATATGTTTAACTATCCTGAATTGTAATATTAGAAGACAATCAATTGAAGGGACTAGGTAATGTCACCCAGATAACTCCTGTAATTAGCCACACATTGTGAATGTTTAGAAGTACAGAGATAAAGAAGGATGAAAACAAAGCAAAGCACAACAGATTGTTACCTTCACTGAAACCAAAACAGCATCGCAAAAGCAAAAGCAGCTCCCGTCCCTGGAGGACTGGACTTGAAGGATTTAAATTGTTCTGTTTCCCACAATTGTCACACGATACTTCTGTAAGTTAAAATTTAAATAAAACATTATAGTGTACGTACGTTGTAAGAGTTTTTAAATTTTGCATGTTTTGAGTGGCTGTGTGTTTATCTTCTGTTATGTATCCAAATACCAAAAATGGTACAATTGTGGGGCCGGAGATTTAGCTCAGTGGTTCCGGCGCCTGCCTCGCAAGCGCAAGGGCCTGAGTTTGATCCCTGGTAACCACATACAATGCTGGGCATGGTGACTCATGCCCACCAGCAATCAATACCACATACTACAGTGCAGGGGTGGTGACTCATGCCTGTAATTTCAGCACTTGGGAGGCAGAGACAGGAGGATTGCTCAGTTCAAGGCTTACCTGGGCTACATAGTGAGTTCAGGGCCAGCCTGGACTACAAAGCGAAACCCTGACTAAAAAAATGAATAAAGTAAAATTGAAGGGAAAATGCAGTTAAATTTGTTTTTCTTATGTAGTTTTGTAAATAAGATTTATATTTATTATCAAAATTTGTTATTTTTGAAGCATGAAATGTCTGTCTTTATATGAAATAGATCTTTGGGTGCTTAAAATGTGCATTTATAAATCTTAGAAAAAAATCTTAAAAATTATAAGAACAACCTAGCTTTGGAGAAAATTTCACCAGAACAAAATACCTAAAGCAACAAAATGAAAAGTGATATATTTTCCTGCATAGGGTTTATGTTTTTGTTGGCAAAAGATATTAGAAAGAAAACAAAGAGGCAAGTGTTATGTAAAACAATTTTTTTTCACAACAAGATGACAACATTCAACACTGGTTATAGCTAAGTCTTTACAAAGTGATAAATAGCTCAACAGAAAAAAAAACAAGTCATTAGCATGACTACACAATTTGTGAAAGAGCAAATCCTAATGCATAATAAACACATGAGGAATGCTCCAATCCAGTCATTAGCAGGCAAATGCAATTTAAAGTAACAGTATATAAAATGTACCAATAAAGAATTAAATTTAAAATAAATAAATAAATAAACAGTGAGTCCCAGATGAATAAACATTCAGATGAGTAGTAATACCTTTCTGCTGGCAGAATATAGGGGAAAAGACTCGTTCCACCAAGTGTTGCTAAAATAAATGTAGGATGGTTTTTGCAGGACTTTCCAAAAGGAATTCAGCAGCATCTGTTTAATTGTATCATTTGGCTTAGCAATGCCTTTGCTGGATATTTATACAATTACATTAAATTAAATGTAATAGTCTATAATGATATTTATAGAAAGATGTACTGTACTTGGTGGCAAAGAGAATAGAGAAAGAGAAAAATAGCAGAGTCCCAGCAGAGAAGGGCTGGGTGAATTACAGTAAACACACACAGGAAATATACAGCCCTTAGTGATGAGTGGGAGAAATGGCAGATGCTTTGGAAGAGTTGTGATGAGGTATTGATAATTGAGAAAAAAGTGTGCCCTGCTCCTGTGCCCACAAGGTCTTGAAGCCAGGAGTCATATTTTCAGTGGTTTTGATAATGAGCAATTTCTCATTTTACCTAGCATCCCATTTGTTTGTCATCCCTCCCTGAATGTTGCTGTAGCTTTTAAAAATCACTTCATGTCACAGTCTTGAGAAGAAAACACAATGGTGTATACCATCTTCATAGACAGTTCACAGAAAGTATTGGCTCTGTTCAGCCTCTGGTTTGTCAGAAAATGTAAAGAACCTAATGGGCTAAAACTATGAAGCCTACAAAAACCATTATATTAAATCAAGTACCCATTAAATACTGGCCAATGTAATTGAAATCCTTCTGAAGGTCACTTTCATGACAGATTATTAATCAACACAGCTGTTAGCCTTGGTCACTTGATTTCTTAATCTCTCAGCGTGAACTTAAAGGTTAGAGACTTTAACCCTTAGAGGGGATTCCTGGAATCCACTGCAGATATTTGGTAAAATCAAACCCAAGAAAAAATCTTCTGATATAAGAGTCTTTAGACAGTATGGTGTCACTATGTTGATTGGGTAGCTGAATAAAGATCTGATTTCAGTGTTCTCCATCTGTATATTGCACAGCTTTAAACCTTAATAACATTTGCTTGTCTATGTCTTAGTTTGCTTATACTGAGTGGAATGGAAAAGAAAACAAACTGCCATTCAGTTAAACATAGATATGGGTCAAATAAAGGATATTTCTGGGACACTAGGCAGAGTATAACACATATTTAGAAAAAGGATTCTATAGTTGTAAGCCAAATATTGAAGTTTAAAAGAATCGCTATAGTTTAAATTCTTATTGTGACCTTAAAAAAAAAATCAAACTAGCTGGGCTTGGTGGCTCATGCCTATAATCCCAGCACTTGGAAGGCAGAGGCAGGAGGATTGCTGAGTTCAAGGCTTACCTGGGCTACACAATGAGCTCAGGACCAACCTGAACTACAAAGCAAGACCTTGTCTCAACAAACAAACAAACAAACCAAAACAAAACAGAAAAACATCAGTGGAACACACCACAATGTTTAGGGATTTGGGATATTTTTGATATAACTAGGAAAAACTGCTGGGTAATTGTGTATTTCCAGAGAATAAAATTATTATTTAAATATGTATATTTTATGACCTACAAAAAGATAATCATTTTGGAATCCGTGTAACTTATGAGGTTCTATTATATTCCCATCATGCAATATCAAGTATGATAAATGGTTTGCCAAGATCACAACGAGTTATTACTGCATACTGACCTAAAAATGACATCTGACAACCAGCCCGATACTCTTCCAATGATTCTATATGATTATGAGATGCTGGGGCAGAGGATTCACATGCTAATCTTTCACTGTCTCATATACCTGTCAAGAGACCTTCAACTCCAGAGGACTCTGTTATGTGCGTGTGAATTACATAGACACCACCTGTTCTCTGCTGTCCTGAACTTTTATACCCAGTAGACTTTCCTAACACTATTCTCCTCCTGGGCTTTTTAGTTCCATGAATAAAGTCATCCTAACAAAAAGACACTGTTAAAGTGCTAACCAATAGGAAAATGAGAGTCAGGGAGAGATTCTTCTCATTATTATTGTAACATGGAGTTCTTAGTCATTTAGCTAATTGAGCAGGGTGAATGTTGCAAGATAAGTAAACCTTACTTGAGGGGTATTATTATTTCTGACAGGCTGTTAAGCCTAAGGTATAGACAGTTAAAAAGTGGACCATACAAGGAAACTGATGGGATATAGGTGGGGTTATCATATAATTCATTGACAAAGTGAGACAGTGTTTACAGTAAAATCTATATTGCCTAGAATGCTAGACAATCATACCAGGCATATATAGATGACTTGCAAAGAATTTCAGTCCTCTGACAATACAAAAAAAGAGTGTCCAAAGCCTGTCCTAGGGGAACTGAGTTGTGGTTTGGAGCCTCAAAATAAGAAGAAAACAGATTTAGACGATGAAATAGCTTCTTAATCCAAAATGTCATCCAGAGACATTGATACCTCAAAGGCAAATCTCTAAAACCAAAACACCCACACAAATAGGTAGATTGAACAGCACAGCACCACACTGTTTATGTCCATAAATACCAGAGCAAACTATTTGCACTTCATCTTCCAACCTACTTGCAAATGATGTCATTATGCAGTCTTAGCTTTGGCATGAAGACATAATTAGCATTCGGTCTGACAGAAACCCATTTCATTTAATTCCACTGGCTGAGCTCCAGCCGACATTCTGTGTGACAGCATACGAAGCAGGCACTTTGGGTGAAAGCAGCCTTGGCATTAGTATGCCAAACAGTGACCTGGAATGGGAATGGGGACAGAGCAAGGTTGAAAGAAGCAAGGGAACGGAGGGAGCTGTCATTCTATTTCACAAATCCACTGAGTTTGTGTTCTTGATACAAAGCATAAGCTTTACTTAATAGAGATTCTTATGTCCTGTTAGCCATGCTGTCTGACAAGTTTATGAACATAGACATGATTAACTCTCAACCTGAAAAATAAAAAACTATGAAATTCTCCCAGGGATTTACCTGGAATGTGACTCTGATTTTACATATTATATGTATTTTTGCAATAGAAACTGAAAGCTGTGCTTTCTTACACATGCTAATTCTATCTCCCAACCTGAGGACTTTGATTGAGCTGAGAACTATCTGAGTAAAGTACTTAATTGACTTAAGAGATTGCAATTATCCAACGATGATGCTTAACACTTATGATCCATCTCCCCTTTTCTCTTTCTCATTCCATGGCTCAGGAAGATGACTCTGAAGAGACCCTTTCTCATACAGAGATTGCAGTTGAGTTTTATCAGTGAGAAGTACAACAAGAGCTCTGAAAGTTGGAATGGGTTCTCTGTCCCTTGAAGGTGACCCTCCCTACAGAGTACTTTGTCTTGGACTCTTGCACATTGTCTTTTCCAGGATAAGGTAACCCTTTGACCTCACAACCTTGGTTTATTGTTCTTTTGTCCATCCCATTAATCCCCATCCATAGCTTTGAAAATAACCTTTAAACTATATAGATTTTGGTCATTTGCTTCTGCCAGGTATTATTGAATATTACAATAGATAACATTATGAAAAAGAGGAAAGAATTATCCAGGTAAGAAAAAGAAAATGTAAGCAGAGAAGACCAGGAAAATGTACTTCACAGGAGTGGAAAGTAATAGTACTAATTGGTAGGATTTTGAACGCAAAGGGGTCTCAGAAGTCAAAGATGGGTTTACAATTTACTGCTATAAAATTTCTATTGAAGAATGTTTCATCATCAGTAGAAACCATGCTTTGATAATTGTTACAGAAATGAGTACAAATTTTGGTTCATGTTTTATTTTATTTTTATAAAAATAAACATGTATTTTTATTATATCCATGATCATGAACCAAAAATAAGAGGTTTTAGCTGATTAGTACGGGCCCCAACTTTTCCTTGGTGGCCTCAGAATGTCCTTTAAAGGAACATACTCCTGTATTACAATTCTTAGCTAGGGTTTTAGATGCTTTAAGCATCATAACAGGGGTGAAACCACAGCTCAAGAAAGTTGTGTGAATAGCCGTTCTTTGGGAAACCAAAAATCCTCTTTGATTTGTTCTATATTCTTGATTAAAGGGAAGTTAAATAATCAGCTGAACATGGCTAGGGGAGGAGTTGTATGAAATTTGCAAAGACAACAGCTTTTGAAAACGTTTGTGTGCAGATGTGAAGAGATTGCTATGAGTCTACCTGAGGTCCGTCAGCACTGGTTAAATGTGAGTCCAGTCAAGATGGGCGGTTCTTCTCTAACCACTTACCACCTGAAGAAAATGAAAAACATTGGATTTAAACAAACCTGTGCAAATAAGAAAGGGACACGTTACTTGAGATAAAAGCAAGATGTGATTCTAATTTAGATCATCATACTGAAACTTGGTAGGCAGGGAATTAAAGACTGAGGAAAGTAAAGAAGTAAGGAAAGGAGGCAAAGTGTGTGGCTTATACATGCTGATGAGGTTGACATCTGTAAAATTTAAATCACTAAAAGGAAGGATCTAGAAAGGTGATAGGTAGATGTGGATGAAGAACAGCCTGCATAAAAATGAGGTTTGAAGAAGGATTGTAGTTTGGTCATGGCGGTGATAGGATGAGAAATTCACTATAGAGAATTTAGGAATTAAGAGTCTAGGTTTT